>QLOS01000076.1:0-35918 GCA_003313725.1 Russula sp. MG48 | reverse complement strand
GGATGCCCGGGTGTCCAGCCGTTGTTGAGTCATGGTAGAGGGAAATTACCCCCCTCCTAAGGTCGTTGTCTGCCACAACAACCAGGCGATTGGCGTGCCACCATCCTCCTCCGGGGCGGCGTTCTAAGGGGTAGGTAGAGGCCCATGTGGCAAGTGTGGATTGATGGTCTTTCTGGGCCGTTAGGGTGCGATCTTCCAAGTTGACAGTGGTCGCGGCGTTGGCGAAGAGGTGTGGGGGCAAGGCGGTAACGTCTTCGTTGTCGCTTCCTGCGTTATCAAAGTCTGGGCGGCGGGAGAGGGCGTCAGCTTTATTGGTTGCCCCTGGGCGGTGGACAAGGGTGATGTCGTAGTCCCCTAGTGTGAGGATGTAGTGGGTGATCCTCCGATTGATCTTCTGGGGGGACCTGTAGTACTGGAGGTTTTTGTGGTCTGTGATGACGAGGACCTGGTGTTGTGCGCCCATAAGGAGATGGCACCAGTGTTCTAACCCTCGGACAATGGCGAGGAACTCTCTGTCCCAGATGGGGTAGTTGCGTTCAGTCGCGGTGAATGTCTTGGAGTTGTACCCTACTGGTCTGCGACGTCCCTGGGGGTCATACTGGTACAAGATGGCTCCTGTGGCGTTCTGGGAGGCATCCACTTCGAGTTCGTATGGTCGTGCTGGGCTGGGCTGCCAGAGGACGGGGTCACTGGTGACGATGTGGATGAGCTTATCTACGGCGGCTGAGCATTCGTCCGTCCAGACGAAGGGGGTCCCTTTCTTTAGCAAATTGGTGAGTGGGCGGGTGATTTCTGCGAAGCCTGGGATGAAGGGGCACTGATATCCTAGCACTCCTAGAGTGGATCGCAGTTGTTTAATACTGGTAAGGGTGCGGGGCCACTCTTTGATTCCCTTCAACTTGCTGGGTTTGATGCGTAGCGATTCCCCATCGATTATGAGCCCCAGGTATTCGACCCTTCGTTGTTCGAAGAGGCATTTCTGTGGTTTGAGGAAGAACGACCCTTCTTCCAGGACATCCAGGAGTTCATGGACAATTTTTCGGTGTAGGGTGTGGTCCAGGGGCGTGGCGACGAGGATGTCGTCCATGTAGACGAAAATCATCCTAGGGTATTTGAGCTTCAGTGGGCGGAGGAGCCTGTCCATAACTCGTTGAAAAGTACTTGGGGCATTGCATTGCCCAAAGAGCATGACGCGGGGCTCAAAGAGTCCTTGTGGCATTTTGAAGGCCGCCTTCCATTGGTCTCCTTCTTTGATGCGCACATTATGGTATCCCCAGCGGATGTCGAACTTCGTGAAGAGGGCGCGTCCTTCTAAATCTCTGGTGAGGACGTTAATATCGGGCAGGGGGTACACATCCCGGATTGTCCAGCTATTTAGCATGCGGTAGTCTTGGACCGGGCGTAGGGATCCATCCTTCTTTTTGATGAAGAAGAATGGTGCGGCGTATGGTGATTTCGATAGCTGGATGTACTCCTTGTCGAGTTGTTCTTTAATCCAAGCGTCGGCGGCGATCAGTTCTTTAGGATTGAGGGGGTAGACCTTACAGTCTAGCGTTGCTGGGGCATCTGGTTTGAGGTTGATTGCGTGGTCATCTTCGCAGCTTGGGGGGAAGCGCTGTGCCTCTTCTTCCGAGAAGGCTCTCCAATGTCGGGTGTATTCTTTCGGGACATCCGTGGCTGTGGGGGCTGTTCGTTCTTGATGTGCCTTTATCGCCCATTCTTGGGCGAAGTTGGTCTGATTGATCTGGAGGATGAGACTGTCCCCTTCTTCCCATCCCATAGCGTCTAGTGCGTGTCCTAGCATCTGAGCGTAGCGTAATAGGGTCTTGGGCTGTTCTGGGGCCTTCCTTCCCGTTGTTGTCAGTGAAATTGGTCCTCCCTGGATGGTGCGCGTCATCCAATTAATGATCGGGTTGAATGCGTGCAGCCAGGGGAAGCCTAGGATGGTTCTGTCTCATCCCAGGTTGGCCCAATAGAAGCGTTGGACATGTTTCTTGCTTCCTTGCTTGATGAGGAGGTCGCAATAGGTGGTTATTCTTCCGCTGCGATTTTCCGATCCATCCACATTGTATAGGAGGCGTGGTTGGGGGAGAAGGTGTGGGGTGAGGCGGAGTCGCTTGGCGGTCTTCTGGTCAATGAAATTGTCTGTGGCACCACTGTCTACCAGCGCCCTTTCTGCAGCCTTCCCATGTATGTTTGAAAAAGTAAAATTGGCATTAACACTATTTCAATTTGAGACATACATGGTACAGATTCGCGAAGCTTGATCCCAGGCTGATAGATCAAGCTGCTTTAAAAATCCAAATCTTCTTCTATGATTTGGTCAAACATGGCGGTGCGTTCTGTGGCGTTCATGGAGTGTAGCTGGGAGATAAGGTCTGACTGTGACGTCTGACTGGCACTGTCTTCTGGCGCAATGCTAGAGGCGTCTTCTGTTGCCGCCACCCTTGCTTTTTGGGTGGTGGTGGTCCTCGTCGCTTTGGCTTCTTGTCACACTGGTAGGCTTGGTGTCCCACTTCTTTACAGTAGAAGCACTTTCGTTCATTCATGAGCTTCTTCTTTTCTGCATCGGTCAGTGGTCCTCCCAGATGGTTGGTGTCAACCTCCATGGGGACGGGGACGTTGTTTCGGTTGGGTGGGGCTGGTGCGGGGGTGGTCCTGGGGGTGAAGCGGGGGCGTGGTATGAAGCACGGGGGGTTGGGATTTGGTCCCAACATGGCCATCTTCTGGGCCGTTCTCTGGATCTCCTTGCGTGCCGCTTCCTTCCATCCTTCTATTGTCGTGGGGACCGTGTCCCTGTCAAGGATTTTGAGTGCTATTCCTCGGCGCAGTCCTTTGGTGAAGAGGTCTAGCGTTCCTCATTCGTTGGGGGACCATCCTGATGCGAGGACGTAGTGGTCGAAGCTGGCGATATACCCATCGATGTCGTCCCCTTGCATGCGCAGTTCTGTGAGCTTCCTGTAGGCTTCTTGTTCTTTGGCAGTGTCAGTAAAAGCCCTTTTGAAGCTGTCCTCGAATTCCATCCATAGGACTTCGTCTGTCCGTGCGATGGGGTTGATCTGTCTGGCGACTTTATTGTTGAGGGCTTTTATTTGGGCATCACCCCAGTCATCGACCTTTGGTCCTCTGATGAGGGATACAGCGAGGGCTACGCGGTTGTAGGGGATGGTGACGTTCTCCGAGGTGCTGTGGAGAATTCTGTAAATGTTGAATTCTCTGAGGAAATTGTCGCTCTTGCTTCGGTCTCCCTCGAAGGTGGTGGGCTTGTTTCCCGTGGCACCATTATCATTCCTTGGCAGGGCAACTGCAGCCATGACTGGCGCTGGTGCTGGTATGGGTGGCTGTGGCTGTTGGAGGATAGGAGGAGGTGCGGTGGGTTGAGCTGCTGCGTGGGTGATTCGCAGGAGTTGGGGTGTTTCTTGGGTCTCTGGCTGGAGTGGGTGTGTTCCTTGGAGCGTTGCTACGTCCTGGAGTCCAGTGCTGATGAATTCTTCTAGTGGCGAGATGGTCTGGGGAACTGGTGTGGGTTTGTCCCCTTCACTGGCGCTGTGGAAGGCAGATGAGGCGTGGCTAGGGCTGGCTGGGTCGACGTTGATCGGTTCTGGAGAATCTGGTTTGAGCAAGCTGTGTCCGAGTCCTGTTTCGTTGGCGTGTTCTAGTTCTAGGACTTCTTCCGCTCATGTCCAATAGTTTCCTCGGTCGTAGAGTATGAGGTACCAGTCGTTGTTAAGATATTCAATGGCCCTTTCTCGGATGCCTAGCAGTGTGAGTAAGCGGACGTGGTAGCACCAATAGTCATTTGTGTCATTTTTCTTCCAATAGGCTTCTCCTTTGATGTAGTCGGGGAGGTCATCTTCCCTCCTAATGGGTACTCTGGTTCTCCTTCCTTGTGTGAAGGCGAGTCTGATTTCTTCCAGGGTTGCTTATCCGAGGGGGAAGCCTGCTGTCTCGAAGAAGGCGTTGCAGATAAAGTCTAGTTCGCGTGCGAAGCTTTCGAGTTCGCGGATGAGCTGGTCCAGGAGGCGGTGGTGACGGTTGGGTCCTCTGTCGCAGAGGAGGTAACAGTTGCGACTGTGGCGGAGCGTGTCTCCTCTGGCTTGGTCCAGCAAGTGTTGCGTGAATTCTATGGCGTCACAGATGGCGTCTGGCGTGATTTCCCTTACTCCGATCAATCCGTGTCGTCTAGCAGACTCCAGGGTGTTAGTGAAAGTTCAAGGATTGTAAGGGCGGCTTCTAGTAAGTTGAACTCTCCTTGCCACTCTTGGTCGACGTGGCAGAAGACGTTTCTTTCGATGAGCAGGGAGAGGTGTACTTCCGTGGCTCCTCCTCGGCAGGTGTGGTGGCAAACGGCGTTGTGATTATAGATGGCAACGTCCAAGTGGGATCTCCAACGTTCTATGTGGAGGCGGCGTCTGGCAAGCTCTTGAAGGCGTTCAGCAAAGGCGGCGTCTTCCAGGGCGGGTCCTGTTTTACGCGGTAGAGGGAAGCTTGACTTATGTTACGGCTTGAGGGGCCGTGGGCACGACTTGTGCAACTAGGCGTGAGGCAAGAGTGAGCATGCTACACCACGCATGGGGCGTGTCATGAGTTTCTTCAAGTTCGATCCGTGAGAACCTGACTTGAAGATGGACTATTCAAGTCAAGCACTCAAGGCTCAACTTGGTCGTATGGGGTGAGAGTAGGGGGTGGAAGTGGGGCTTTGTTGTTGCTACAAAGTCCCACTAGCAACTCCTGTAAGTCACGCGTGGAGAGAGGAGATTGAACGCAAGATAAAGGAGCTTGTTATCACCAAACTGATATGATAACAAAGGGGACAGGAGTGTGCGTAAAACGAGTTAAGCAGAAGCTTGGAGGATAAACCCCAAGCTTCTCGTCCTTATATACATAGCTGCTCCTGGGCCGCGTCACCTCTGCCGACCCAGGACCCACATGGCTCCGCGCGCAGTCCGTGATGAGTAAGTGTACAGTAATGGGGTGAGTAAGCTGACTCCCTGACGAGTCAGGGAGTGTGGGAAGCATGGGGGAGAGACACGCGTCCCCCTGCGCCTTCAGCTGTCGCTCGGCGTGGGAGGGGGGACTCAAGGGAATGACGGGGGAAGTCATGTGATGCCTGGCGTCACATGGCACGAAACAGTAAAGTAAATACAGAAGAAAATGAGTCTGAACCGTGGCACTGCCCCCCTCCTTAGGCGGGGCATCCTCGCCTCGCTGCTGTCAATCGAAGGTGGGGTCACTTATGTCAGGGTACAATGTGTCGCCTGCGTCATGGTCATTGGGGTCGTACCTGGCCCAAACATCTTGCTCCATTGTTTGTGTGCTGCGATCCACTCCTCTTGCGACCTCCACACTGCGCGGGGGCTCATCTTGTTGATGACTGCCCCAATTGGTTCCCCCCAAGGGGTCATCAGTACCTGGCAATTCATCAGGGGTACTGGCTGCGTCGTTGAGGTCGTGGGGAGGGGTTCACTGAGGGCGCGGCGTCAACAGGAATCGGCGTACGCGGCCCTGTTGTACGTGGGCCATGGTCGCGGGGCTGCCCTGTCTTCCTTGGTCTCTGGGGGTGGCGTTGGTGGAGACGCTGGCGGTGTCGTTGGGAGCGGGGGCGCGAGGTATCGGGTCCCGGATGTAGTCGTCATACGCGGTCTCCCGCAAGGCGATGCGCGTTTCTTGGGACCAGTAGGGGTTGTCGGCGTCGTAGTGGACCGTGATGCTGGGCGCAGTCCCCGCAAGGACTTCTTCGATTCCTTCTTGGCTCTCGGCATTGGCGGCGACAGCGATGGATATTCAAGGGCGCGATGTGGGAGAGGAGGAAAAGGAGGAATGGGAGTTCATGTTGGTCTTGCCCTCCTCTGGCTCCCCTTTAAATGCCATTGTGCGCGCAGCTGACGGATTTGTTTGGTAAAATTCTTTCACCAGTTCTGGCGCATTCACATTCTCCTTTGGTTCCCAGGTGTTGTGTGCCTCGGCATATCCCTTCCATTTGATCAGGAAGTGGAGCTTGCGCCTTATCTTCTTTGCGCCCAACACTCGCTCCACCTCATATTGCTCCTCCCCATTGATCAGCTCAGGTGGTGGTTCCAGGAAGTTGGGGCCATGCTCCTCCGTCTCCTTATATGGCGACAGGAGTGAGGCGTGGAAGGTGTTGAAGATCTTCCACGTCCTAGGGATTTCCAATCGGTAGACCACGGGGGACACTGCGTGGAGGACTCTGAAGGGTCTGTATCGCCTCGCGGCCAGCTTGCTGGTGGGGTGTGATAGCCGTAGGTTCGTGCCTTCTAGCCAAACCTTGTCGCCTGCCCTGAAGGGTTGGAAGATGTGTCGTCCTGCTCTTCGTTCGTCGTGTCACAACACTAGTGTCTGTGCGTGCTTGATGGCGTCCTGGGCTTGTTTACGGATCTCCTGCAGCTGTCTCCCTCTTTGCTCGGCCTCCGGGGCCTTGGACTCGATGTTAGCAGGTGTGTGCAGTCGGGGGGTGCACCCCATGAGCAGTTCGAATGGGGTGAATCCGGTGACGGTGCTGGGCCAGGCGTTGTGTACGTATTGCGCCAGTGGCAGCCATCGGGCCCAGTCGTCCTGCTGGAAATTTCCGTAGATCCGTAGATATTGCTCTAGCCATTGGTTGGTCCGCTCGGACTGTCCATCCGTCTGGGGGTGGTAGGCTGTACTGATGTTCTGATCGATTTCCAAGAGGCGACACAGTTCTTTGCTGAATTGAGATGTGAAACGGGGATCTCTGTCTGAGATCACCCGCCGAGGAACTCCATAGTGTGGGAACACGTGTTGGGCGTACAGTGCGGCTACGCCCACTCCTCCGATCGTTTTACTACATGGGAAGAATAGGGCAGCTTTGGTTACGTCGTGATCGGTGATGGTGAGTATGGAGTCGTGTCCTTGCGATGACGGCAGGTCTGTGATGAGGTCTAATGCGATAGTCGCGAAAGGGGCATTCTTCTCCTGGGTTGTGATGGGAAAGGAGGGGACGCGTGGCTTATGCGTTCCTGGTTTGGTTGCCTGACAGGTGGCACATCCTTTCACATAGGCAGTGACAAACTTCCTCAGCCCTGGCCACCAGTAATCTCTGGCCACTGCCTTCATTGTATTGGCGATCCCAGGATGCCCTGCGACCGCGTGGTCGTGGTAGGCGGCCAAGAGTTCGCGCCTTAACTGTGGCCAATCAGGGACGACTAGTCGTCCTTTCTGGGTCCACCCCTCCGCCTCGTGTTCGATCGGGTGTTCCTTCTTCCATTCCTCCATCAGTGCCTTGGAGTCCTCTTGGGCCGCGTGGACGCTGTTTTCCAATTTGGAGAGGGACAGGGCGTGGCAGAAGAGGTGATCGGGTAGGACGATCATGTCCTCATTGTCGCTGCTCCCTTCGTCCAGTCCTGGTCGTCGTGAGAGGTGGTCGGCTCGGTTCGTGGCGCCCGGCTTGTGGACTAGTTCAAAGTGGTACTCCGCTAGTCGCGGGATGTAGCGCACCACTCGCCTGTTGAGCTTCTGGGGCTGACGGTAGTATTGCAGGTTTTTGTGGTCAGTGTAGACCCTTGTAACGTGTTCCGACCCCAGCAGGAGGTGTCGCCAGTGTTCTAGGCCTTTTACCAGTGCTAGGAGCTCTCGGTCGTATACGTCGTACCCACGTTCTGCTGGGATGAGCGCCTTGGAGTAATAGCCTACCACTCGGGGCTTGCCCTCCTTTTCTGGCTGGTACAAGATTGCCCCTAAGGCGTATTGGGAGGCGTCGACTTCCAGAATAAAGGGGGCATCGTAGTCTGGCCTCTTCAGTACTGGGTCGCTGGCCAGCATTCGTTTCAGGGTGCATACTGCCTCAGTGCATTCTTTGGTCCAGACAAAGTCCACTCCCTTTTTTGTGAGGTGTTGTACAGGGCGCATGATGGTGGCATATCCTGGGATGAAGGGGCGATGGTAGCCGAAGACGCCTAGGGTGCTCCTTACTTGTTTCAGATTGTGCAGTTCTTCTGGCCAGTCTTCCAGCCCATCGCGTTTGGTGGGGTCCACGCGGATGACTCCTTCTTCTATCCTAATTCCCAGGTAGTTCACTGCTCTTTGTTCGAAGTGGCACTTGCTGAGTTTGAGGAAGAAGTCCTCCCGGGCCAGCTGGGCCATGATTTCGTTTACAATTTGTCGGTGTAGCGTGTGGTCGTCTGCAGTGGCTACGAGGATATCGTCCATGTAGACGAAGACCATCCCCAGGTATTTGCGCTTGGTCGCCCCCAAGACTCGATCCATGACGCGTTGGAAGGTGGCTGGTGCATTAGTCATCCCAAAGAACATGACGGTCGGCTCATACAGCCCGCTTGGGGTTTTAAACGCCGCCTTCCACCTATCTTCGGGGCGCACGCGGATGTTGTTGTATCCGTCTCGCAGGTCCAAGGTGGTAAATAGTGTCTTGCCGTGAAGCTCCTCCAGTATTTGTTCTATGCGTGGCATGGGGTACACGTCTTGCTCCGTCCATTGGTTTACTGGCCGGTAATCTTGTATTGGTCGTAGCGAACCGTCTTTCTTTTTTCTGAAGAAGAAGGACACTCCCCATGGCGAATCACTGTTTTGGATGCGTCCCATCTCTTTGTTTTTCTTGATAAATTCTTGTTCTGCCTGTGCTTCTGCGCGTGTCAGAGGGTATATTTTTGTGTTGATGGAGTCCGGTGTGCCGGGTTTGAGTCTGATTACGTGGTCTTCTGCTCGGGCCGGCGGGAAGCGACGTGCCGCTCATTCTGAAAAAAGTCACACGTGTGACCGGTAATGATCCGGCAGACCGGTTAGGTCTTCTGCCGGTTGTTTGCGTTTATTTGTTTCAGTTCTTTCAGATAGTCTGGGGGTTGGACGAATGAAGCCGATGATTTTGTCCCCTTCTTCCCACGTCTGCTCCCTGCGCGCTGCTTCAATTATTCTGGCCACCACTCTCCTTCTGGCCCATTTGAAGAGGGCGGTTTCAATGCGTACCGGCGGCCCTCTCACTTGTCCCTTGGCCCAATCTATGCTGGGGTTGAACACTCTGAGCCATGGATACCCGAGGATGGCGCGGTCGCCCCCCAGGCTGGTGACATAGAACCTTTGTAGTTCCTCTCTATCGCCTTTCTTAACCCTCAGGATGCAGTAGCTGGTGAGTGAGCCAGCTTTATTTTCTGTTCCGTCCACATTGAAGACGCGCCTCGGTTCTTGCATCTTTCACAGGCCAATCCCCAGGCGCTGGTCCATACGCTGGTCCATGAAGTTCTCGGTTGCGCCGCTGTCGACGAGCGCGCGCTCTTCGGCCGTTCCTTTTGCGCATGTGAAGGTGAAGTCAAGTTCAATTCCACTAATTTCACTGATGTACATGATGTGCGCGTTCCGCGCTCTCACCCAGGCCGAGTGGTGAGAGCCCTTTAAAAACCCTGGAGGATGAGTGCGTCCAGCATCTCGTCTTTCTCTTTCTGTCCCATTCCTCCTATCTGCTTGACCAGGCCGCTAATTTCCACAGCTGCCTCCTTTTCCTCTACTTCGACAACGCACGTGCTCATCCCTTGGCGGCCGCACGTCCCTTCTGCTGGTTTGGGTATGTTTTTCTTTTCTTCTTCCCTTTTTGGGCATGTTTTGCTGATATGCCCTTGCTTGCGACAGAAGAAGCATCGTCCTTCCACGCTGAGCTTTTGGCGCTCTTCTGGCATGAGCTTGGCCATTTGGACCACGTCCACTTCCATGGGTACCACCTTCGATGTGCCGCCGCTGCCCCTCGTGCCTCCGGTCTGCTGTGGCCTTCCAAGCACTTGGCGCCACCGCTGTGCATTCACGGCGGGGCCCTGGTTTTGGAAGCTGCTCAGGCTGGAGCGCACTTCTGCCCATAGTTCGTGCTGTTTGCGCGTGGTGTTTTGCCACCCTCGCATGTTCATTGGCCGGGGGTCGGTTTTCTCCAAGATGGCGCGGTGTAGTGGATCTTTTAGGCCACGCCGAAATTGGGTAATTGTTCCCACGTCGTCGGCCCCCCATCCAGCAAGTGCGCGCCAGTGTTCAAAGCTGGCGATGTAACTATCGAGGTCGTCACCGATCATTTTGCAGGCTAGTAGTTTTTGGTGGGCGTTCACCTTTTTTGCAGTGTCTGTGAATGCGGCCCTGAAGTCTCGCTCAAATTGGGTCCACAGGGTCTCATCCGTGGCCGGCAAGGCACCTTGGCCAGTGGTGCGCGCGTCGATATCATCGAGCATGCGCTCCACCCAATCGTTCACATGAGGTCCGCGTATGAAGCTCAGAGCCAGGCTAACGTGGTCAAGTGGTACCTTCATGGTGGGGTTTTCTCGGTTCGTCATTCTGTAGATGCGGAATTCTCTCAAGAACTGATCGCTTTTGGACCTGTCGCCTTCAAAGATTGCCGGGGGGTTTCCTTTCATCCCCCCACCGTTTCCTGGCCCTCCTGTAGTCGTGGCTCCGATCGACGCTGGCGGTCCTCCTCCGCCTCCGCTCCCGCTGGCAGCGGCAACCCCCCTCGCTCGTGCTCCTGTGCTCCAGGGGCATGCAGGCATGTACGCAGGGTTGACTAGGGCGCTGCGGATGGATGTGGAGGGGAAGGTGGGTGCTTTCCCCTTCCCTCCTGTGAACGCGGGGTTGACTCCTATCGTGGTTCCTAGTGCCGCTGGTTGGATGATTGGTTCGCTGTATGGGACGTCTTTTGCGACTTCAGCCCCCGCGGCCATCGTCATTGCTGGTAGCTGGCCGTATTCTGGTAGGGGATGTCCGAAGTCGCCGGGATTTATTTTGGCTACCTGCTCCACTTGTGCAGCTAGGATCCTGTCTTCTAAGTCGAGGGATAGCCCCCCTGGCATAGGTGAATCTCGTCGCCTGTGTCCTAAGGTGGGGCTGATGCTGACGTCCTCCGGTTCATCAGGTTCATCTGTGCTACTGTCCTTGGTTGGTCCTGGGTCGCGCGGCAAGTGTAAGTCGGTAGATTTTGCTCTTCCCCTGTTGTCCGGATGCTGATCGTCCGTGTCTCTCCACCAGCCGACTTTTTCGACCGTGCGCTCGATTTTCTTGATTTTTCGGGTGCGGTATCCCGTTGCGCCCCACTTCAACACATACCACTTGTCGTTGATGAACTCAACTGGCCATTCCTTTCCGTCATCGTCTGTGATGTGATAGGCGCTGCGCCCTGGTTCCACGAGAGGGACCCAATACGCTTCCCCTTCCACGTGCGGGGGTAGGTCCCCTTCGGTACAGGGGTGGATCGTCGTCCATCAGTTCTCGATGAATTCTGCTGTTAGCGTCATCATTTCGCACTGGTTGGGTGTAGAACTGTCTTGGTGCATTGGGTGTGTAACTCCTTCCTCTGTTATCTCGCTGTCATTCCCCTAGGTTGTCTCGATTGCTGGATCGCGCGCGTTCTTGTTCGGCGAGGAGTTGTAGATTTACTTTGTCCTGGGGTCTGATGGCTCCTTGGGTTGCGAATAGGGTGCATACTTCCTCTTCTACTGTGGGGAGTACTGGTCGTGAATTCTCTGCACTTCTCAGGATTTGTCTCAGCACTAGCTCGGTGCTGTTTATTTCTTGTGCAAGTGCGCCTGCCTCGTCGGCGTTTTCGTGCAAGTTTAGGGCGATCCCCCTTTGTTGCTCCAGGTGCCGCAAGGCGTGCTCTAGTCGGGTAATCAAGAAGAGGTCTGTCACGTCAAGGCGAGATAGGATGTAGAGGAAGCCTGTGACGTGAGGTGAGGTCTCCAGCTTGGAGTCCTTTTCTTTATTCGTGGGAGATGACGATGTCGTCGATGTAGACTCTGGCGTGGTACCCAAGGATCTCGAGTATGACGCGCAGCAGCTTAAGCCAAAGATGCCAACAGACGTGAGCAACGATGGCGAGCGGATCCAGCTTTTTCTATGCAAGTTCCACCTCAATTCGAAACTCTTCTCGCAGCCTCGCAATCTCCAGGAGAAGATCAAATATGCACGTGAGGATGCGAACTTCAAGGTGAGGATTTTGGTTTTCTCTGAGCGTCCTTCCTAACGCTTCCACGGTACGGGTGATCCGACCGACTCTTTCTTCTAGTTCCGCTCGGCGTTCGAGCAGTCTGGTGGCGGTGGCAATTAGGTCAAGGCCTCCGCGTTCTTCTGTTCTTTCGATGGCCACGGCTTTGGCTATCGATTCTCTTTGTAAAGCTTCTGCTTATGCTACGCCACGCACGGGGCGCGTCACGAGTTTCTTCAAGTTCAATCCGTGAGAACCTGACTCAAAGATGGACTATTCAAGTCAAGCACTCAAGGCTCGACTTGGTCGTACGGGGTGAGAGTAGGGGGTGGAAGTGGGGCTTTGTTGTTGCTACAAAGTCCCACTAGCAACTCCTGTAAGTCACGCGTGGAGAGAGGAGATCGAACACAAGATAAAGGAGCTTGTTATCACCAAACTGATATGATAACAAAGGGGACAGGAGTGTGCGTAAAACGAGTTAAGCAGAAGCTTGGAGGATAAACCCCAAGCTTCTCGTCCTTATATACATAGCTGCTCCTGGGCCGCGTCACCTCTGCCGACCCAGGACCCACATGGCTCCGCGCGCAGTCCGTGATGAGTAAGTGTACAGTAATGGGGTGAGTAAGCTGACTCCCTGACAAGTCAGGGAGTGTGGGAAGCATGGGGGAGAGACACGCGTCCCCCTGCGCCTTCAGCTGTTGCTCAGCGCGGGAGGGGGGACTCAAGGGAATGACGGGGGAAGTCATGTGACGCCTGGCGTCACATGGCACGAAACAGTAAAGTAAATACAGAAGAAAATGAGTCCGAACCGTGGCAGAGCACGTGCGAGGGCAGCGAGCACATGGTCCTAAGCGAGACACTTCCAGTGGTCTCGATGACGTAAGAGTGAAACAGACTCTTTGGAGTAGAACGGTCAAGTCATGGGCGCTTGTGACTTCCAGGTTCAGAGCTAAGTCATTGCAGCCGACTTAGAGGGGCGTGAGAGCAAAGCGAAGCAAGGCCTAATAGAGCCTTAAGGCGAGGTAAGAGGCAAAGGGGCAATGGGAGCGTCAGGAGCTGCAAGCTCGAGAGTCAAAGCAAGGTCGGGTCTCGATTAAGAAACTAAGTCAAGCTTAAGGCTTGACTGGCGCAAAGGGGGCTCCTTATATAGGGAGCTACAGGGAGGCACGTGCTAACTACTACCTGAGTCATAACGAGGGTAGTGAGTCAGTCCAAGGTCCGGAGCTAAGTATAGTAGTGGAGCGATGGCCACATCGCTCCACATGAGTCACGCATGCTCCACAGGCGTCGTATCGTACAGTAAGCAGAGTGGAGATCGAGACGAGTCACGTACGGAGTGAGGGTAAGCATAAGGTCGTAAGCAATAGAAGGGGAATGGTCCGCAGTCCGCAAGGGAGATTGTAACACCGAGTTGCAAGAGTTGGATTTTGAGACGTTGAAGGAGTCGGGGAATATTCATTTAGACTGTAGCACGAGATGTCATCAAGATATGTTAATACCCCAATCAACAGCCTTTCCTTTTCGCGCACAATTTTGTCTACGATGCTGAGAAGGTATTCTTTGTAGATCTGAGCCGCGTCAGGTTCTCTGGTTCCTTTCAGAAGCCTGACAGCACTGGTGATAAGTTCTTTCTTTTGTGCGATAGTTTTATCTGATTCTTGTCACAGCTTTTCAATTTCGATAGCTATGAAAATTGAGTGAGATAATCTTGGTTCGGCCAGTTTTTGGTGGGTTGGGGAGTTTCAGCTTGTGTTAGGCTCACTGGGGCCTGACGCCTGGTGGGGCTTGTTCTTGAACTTCTCACTTGACTCAACCTTGGTGATGTCCCAAGGTCTTTAGAGCGATAAGATAACAAGTGATCCACACTATCGCAAGATAGGTGAGGATCAGGGTGATAAGGACAAAGATCTTGAAGTATGAGAGTTCGATCTTGAAGGAGGTAAGATCACAGTCTTTATCAGACACAAGTACAACCAGACTCGAGCTTTGAGATGTCTTAGATCGGACTTGGGAGAGAACACAAAGACAAGACAAGTATATTGAGACTTATCAGCAAGATAAGTCACAACGTGGTAGAGTCATACAGTGATGAGATGAAATCAAGCCGAAACTGGGGAGTCAGTCCTCAGTTTGGCTTCCTATTTATACATGAACAGACCCATGTGGGTCCCGCAGTCATCAGTCACAGTTGAGTAGTCCGAATGAGCCCTTGGGGTAAGTACATGTAAATGAGGTGAGGTAATAGCTGGTTGGTACTGGTAGTGGGTTGGGAAGTGACAGGGTGATGTCACATCACACCACCGCCTGTTCTGTCCAGGACTCTGGGCCGGAAGTGGTGTGCGTGTGATGCACCCTGTACTGGAATATGAGTCGTCTAACGTAAAACTGTACCTGCCACTTTTTGTCCCTGCACCAGGCCAGTGCGCGTGACATAGCCCAAGAGAACATAAGCATGACAAGATGGCCTGCGACGAATTTCCTTTGGGATATTGCCACAGGTGGCCCGTGTGTACAGGGGAGCTAAGTTTTTGTGTCAATTTTACCTACGTTCCATCCCCCATCAGTTGCGTCACTGGCGCACTCCTTCTGGCCCAGAGGCATCGCCAGAATGGGCAGGAGTGTGACGTGACATGACATCAGTCACGACACCCACATTCCACACTTTCCCCAAGGACTTAGGACTGCGCAGCTTACCATACGAGATTACTGTATGACCGGTGACCCACCTTGTCTTGCTGACAAGGTGGGCCTTATGACATGAGCACGATTATGAACCACTGTACTTAAATAGTGGTCAGTCTGGGTAGACAAAGCCCCAGACTTCGACTTGAACTCATCCCAATCAGTATCAGCTTGCATCTGCCCCATCCCTTGTTTCGTAACTCCTCTTGTGTGCCTTAGGATCCTTGCAATCTTATCTAAGTCCCACTTCTCAAGTCCTCGAGCGTAACCAAGTCAACTTGTCATAGACGCAAGTGTGAGCTTAGTCAGCATCACTCGAAACCTTGAACACGAAGTCTCACCAAGACTCCTCAAGGTCCTACTGAACCTTAACACAAGTTGAAGTCTCTCAAAGCTGGACGACGCTAGGCTAAGGTACTCAATCCTGATTGCCACCGAAGTACACCGGCTATGAGACAACACACAAAGAAAGATAGACGAGAAGTGACAACTAATCAACAGTGTTGTACAACTCATTAGAACCGCGGCAGACGATGACCAATCCCAATTCTTTGAATTCTGTTTGAACAGTCTCATACGAGGTATCGAAGAAGACAAAGACACATTACTCAACAGTGTGCTAGAACTACTCGAAGCAGAAGAAATAGAATACAGGGATTTTGTGCAAAGGCACCCAGGAGTGTTCAGACACCCTGCACAATCTACACTGTGCCCTCCTGAAAATCCTCCTACGGATCCTCAGTCTTGAATACTGGGAATACACTGACAATTTGATCATCTCCCTAAAGCCACGCTGGACCGAATCCCCATTGAACGAAGAAGGCATGTCTACCAATGAACATTGTCCATCGCTCGTGTCATCTTGAGACTCGCGCACGCCCTCCTCGCCACACCTAACTTCAACAATGACATCGAGATTCTTACCGCCTTGATCGAATTCAAGAGAGAAGCCCAGCTACTGATCCACGAAGCGAGGATCACCTTCGGATAAAAGACAGAAAACATATCCAAGCTGGCCAACTGATCCAGATGACCAAACGATAACAGTTTCCTATACATCCTCACCAGGCTATCGAATACAGACTTAGCCATCTTGGTGGTACTGGAAAGGAGCATACGCACCACGCTAGCCGACCTCGCAATTGCCACGGCATTCGAGAATCGGCATGAAGAAGACCTACTGATCGAAGAACTGGAGAGAGACTTGAGACTCCAGGAGAGACTAATCACGCTCGCAAGGCAAAGCCAATGACAACGCAAGGCAGCACCACTCCACAGCGGACAAGTTGCCACACGAGAACTAGCTGAGAACATACCGAATGACACCCATACCTTAAGAGAAATCATCAGCATCAAAGATGATGACCCTGAACGTGCAGTTCACAGCCAACCAGTGGGAGGTGATCCACCCTCGTATCGACAGAGATCTACCCCCGCACGTAGAGGGAGAAGCCATGTGGATCCCATATGGTGATCCCCTGCACAGCGTGTACCATCTGGTCAAGAACAGTGGGGAGGAGCGACCGATTGAATTCATAAACGACGAATGGTTCCTGTTGCGCTGGGGGGTGACCAGATACCGAACATGCGCCTCAGATAAAGTGGTCCAAGGGGCGGAGCGGCTTGGATGGTGGAAAGAAATGGACGATCAGCACCCTGCAAACAGAAACAGAAGGAAGACAGACATCAGCTTGCCACGAGAAATCCAGGGGATCAAGGATAGCAGCAGCAGTGACACGCCTGAAGACAGCCCCGAAGAAATAAGCCCAACGCTGGGGCGTGCAAGATGGGATTCCCCCATGCCAGGGGGGCTGTTGCTGGACCTAGAAGAACGAATGCTGTCAGCACAAACCCGAGAAGTGGTGACGATGGATCCAGGGGACTTTGGCGCGCCAATGCCTGAATATGGCCAGCTGCCTGGGATGACGCATGCGGCAGGAATTGAGGCCACACACAGCCGCCCGGCGACGCCACAGCTCATCACACCACAAGCCCTGGGAGCCACCGAGGGGGTCAACCCCGCCTTCGTGAGCGGAGGGGGGCGGCCGGCTGCCTTTACAAGCTCCTCCATACGAGCAGGAGGTTTCGCCAACCCCATCAACCCGGCGTTCGTGCCTACACGCCCGTGGAGCGCAGGAGGACATGTGCGCGGCTTGCTCGCGTCGTGTGGAGGAGCGCCCATCCACATTGGCGCCATGGTGACTGGAGGGGCAAGTGGGGCGCCAGCTGGCAGCAGGAGCAACAGGGGAGGCTTGAGGGGAAACCCACCAATGGTATTCACAGGGGATAGAGCCAAAAGCGATCAATTCCTCAGGGAGTTCAGGATATACCAAATGACGAACCAAGAAAACAACATGATGAAAGTACTGTTATACTGCCTGGGTCTGGCCCTGAGCTTGATCCACGGGCTGCACGTCGACGATTGGGTGGAACGCATGCTGAACGACACCGATTGACGCATGAGCGCAACTGGGGGAGCACGCACCAGCATGGACGAGTACCTATGGACTGCCTTCATCTGGGATTTTCGAGCGGCATACACCAACACCAATCGGCGTGCCAACGCACACCAGAGGTTGTTAAGCTGCAAAATGAAAGGGGATGACCTCGACACGTACGTAGCCAAGTTCGAACACTGGCATGCGTTAGCGGGATGGGGCATGGACAATGTGGGAACCATCACGCAGTTCCGCCATGGCCTACGCGACCCGCTGCACCGTGCTGTGTTGGAGAAAGTGACCCCACGCCCCAATACGTTGCTTGGGTGGCAGGACGCCATGTGTGCGCAACACGAGTTGTGGGCCGAAGTGCGCGCCAGCTTGAGTGGCTTCCAGGGGCTGCAGGGTCCTGGTGCCTCCACGCAGCATTGGAAGCAGGCGCTGGGGCGGACGCCACAAGGGAAATGGACCATGCGCCAGGAAGGGGGATCCAAGATCGTCCCCATGGACGTGGATGCCGCCCAAGTCGATGCACTCACCACGGATGAAAGACAGAAGCTCCTAAGCAAAGGGAAGTGTTTCTTTTGCAGGAAACAAGGACACATCAGCCGACAATGCCCAAAGAAGAAGGAGAAGGAGAACATACCAGTTAGAAACAGGGACGCGCGCAAGAACCAAGGGATGACGGCACGTGTCACTGAAGTTAAAGAGGAAGCGAGACAGGAAGAAATGGCTGCGGAGATCAAAGGAATGAGTCAGGAGGAAAGAGAGGGATTGTTGGATAAACTCATCTTAGAGGGTTTTTAGAGGGCTCCAGTTGCCCAGCCTGGGCTGGAGCCGCTGAATCACGCATCATGTACCTAGGGGGACAAAATTCAATAGAGGTCCCTTTCACCTTTTCATGTGCACGAGGAGTGGCCGACAAAAAAGCGCTGATTGACAGTGGCGCAACCAAAAACTTCCTGGACTATCACATGGTTGAGCGACTTGGGATCGGGACAAGAGAACTGCTGGAGCCCAGGAGAGTTTTCAATGTAGATGGAACAGAAAATGAAGGGGGAACGCTCACCAAGTACTGCACGCTGAGGATCAAACAGGGGAGCCAGGAAAGACTAGTGAAGTTCTTTATCACCAGTCTTGGACACGACTGCGCGATCTTCGGTTTTCCCTGGTTGGAAGCCTTCAACCCACCAATCGATTGGGAAAAGAGGAAGGTCCATGGAGGAAAAATTTGAGTGGAAACAGCCCTCTTGAAATGGGCGCGGAGACGAACGGTCAGACAGATCTTGAAGGTGGTGCAGGCAGAGTCCGCGTGGGAGGAAGGCGACGAGATTATCGCCCTTGTAGCGCCACCCCTCACGCACCATGCGCAACGATGGGCAATAGACGCAAACAAAAAGAAACCAAGCCAAACAGAGCTGCCATGGGAATATTGCTGCCACGCGCAACTCTTCGATGAGGGAGCAGCAAAGCGATTTCCACCCTCCTGGCCCGAAGATCATGTGATCCAGCTTCGGCTGGGGGCGCCCGAGACAATCAACTGCAAAGTGTACCCTCTTACATGTGCAGAGTGAGAGACTTCCAGGGAGTTCATCACGGTCAACAAGGAGCTGAAGAGGATTAAAGACAGTGAATCCCCCTGGTCCACATCCTTCTTCTACATACACAAGAAGGATGGATCGTTGCGACCAATCCAAGACTACTGAGAAGTGAACACGTGGACAGAGCGCAACGTATACCCGCTGCTGTGTATCGAACAAATCTTGGAACAGTTGGACAGCAAGTTCCTGTTCACCACCCTGGACATATGAGACGGGTACAACAACATCCGCATACGACCTGAGGATCAGTGGAAAGTGGCTTTCAAAATGCCTGATGGACTATATGAACCAACTGTCATGTTCTTTGGCCTGACCAATGCGCCTGCCACCTTCCAGAGGACCATGGACCACGTTTTCCGAAATGTCAAAAACAAGTACCCTGACATGGTGTTCATCTATATGGATGACATCCTGATCGCTACTCCTGACGATGAGGAGCTGCACCAACGCGTCGTGCATGAAGTGCTAGACACCATTGCGAAAGAAGACTTCTTCCTCAAACTAAGCAAGTGTCGTTTCCACCAGTGGACGGTAGACTACCTAGGCATTAGAGTGGAGGGAGGAATCATCTGGATCGACCCTATGAAGCGTAATGGTCTCAAGGATTGGCCGGAGGTCCTACGCACTGTGCGGGACGTGAGAAGCACACTGGGGGTGTATGGGTACCAACGGCCATTCATACCAGGCTACGCCAAGATCGTAAGACCTATCCAAAGGCTAACGAAGAAGGGGGTCCCCTTTCAATGGATGAACCAGTGCACAGAGGCGGTCCACATGCTCAAAAGAATCGTGACCAGCGATCCAGTGCTTAGAAGGCCAGATTACACGCGCCCCTTCGTGCTCGAGGTGGATGCATCACAATACTGCCTGGGAGCCATCTTATACCAATGAGACAAATGAGGGAAACTTCAAGTGGTGGGGTATCATTCCAAGGCCCTGACGCAGACTGAGAGGGGGTACGATGTGTATGACTGAGAATTGCTGGCACTAATCCACGGGCTGGAACATTGGAGGCACGTGCTGCAGGGAGGGGAACATGTGACGGAAGTATACACAGACCACAAAAACCTCCAATACTACCAACAACCTCAGAAGATAAACTGATGGGTCACCAGGTACATACCACGGATGGCCGAGTACCACTTCTTGTTGATACACAAACTGGGCTCCACGAACCACGCGGACCACCTATCCAGGTGGCCTGGCCTGAACGAAGGAGAAGAGGACAACGAACGAGTCACCGTACTGCCTGATCACCTGTTCTGCCGGGCCCTAGTCCTCAATGATCTAGAGAGCGAGGTCTACGCGGCCCAAAAGAAAGGCATCCCACAAACCTGGAAGGAACAGCACACGCTGGCAGAGGACACCAAAGGATGGACCATGAATGAGCGACCAGTAGTCCCTGACGCAAGGGAACTCAGGAGGAAGATCGTGAGTGCGCACCATGACCACACGACTGCGGGACACCCCGGCATAGCGAAAACCATCAAGGCGGTCGCAGCTAGTTACTGGTGGCCCAGGATGCAGGACTTCATTACAGCCTATGTGAAGGGGTGCACCACATGCCAGGCAACAAAGGTGGGAACCACGAAACTGAAAATTCCACCTTTTCCCATCACCCCTCAGAAGGGGGCCCTCCCCTTCAGCACCATAGCATTGGACCTTATCATAGACCTGCCCCCCTTGCAGGGGTACAACTCCATTCTCACAATCACTGACCACGACGTAACCAAAGTGGCCCTATTCTTTCCGTGTAATATGACCATAGACGGGCCAGGAGTTGTGGCACTGTACGCCAAGCACGTCTTCCCACATTATGGCGCCCCAAAAAGAGTAATCTCAGACAGAGACCCCCGTTTCATGTCCCACTTCACAAGGGAACTCTGCCGCATTTTAGACATTTCACAGAACATCAGCACCGCATATCACCCCCAAATGGACAGGCAGTCAGAAAGAACGAACCAATGGTTGGAACAATACCTACACATCTATTGCAATGCCCAACAGAACGACTGGGCGCAATGGTTACCCATGGCCCAGTATGTACACAACACCTGGCCCAGTTCCACCACAGGGTTCACCCCGTTTCAACTTCTGATCAGTTTCACCCCTGAAGTCAAGATCAAGACGTTACAGGAAGTCAGGGTGCTGGTAGTCGTGGAGCACAC
The DNA here is from genome assembly GCA_003313725.1 of Russula sp. MG48. NCBI lineage: Eukaryota > Fungi > Basidiomycota > Agaricomycetes > Russulales > Russulaceae > Russula > Russula sp. MG48. The sequence goes on along the minus strand of QLOS01000076.1, from coordinate 15,088 downwards.
TGATCACTTGAAACACCTGAGGGAGCAGGCAGTGGAAGCCATCCAGCACGCACAATGCCTGGTGCTGCTGCGGAGTGAAAAAGGCAAGAGGGGACACCCTTTCAAAGCGCACGCCATAGGGGATCAGGTGTGGCTGGAAGGCACAAACCTCAAATTGTTTCACCCCACCACCAAACTAGCTGCAAGAAGATACGGACCCTTCACAATCAGCAAGGTGATTTCTCCGGTAGTGTACCAGCTGACACTCCCACCCCAATGGAAGATTTTCAACACCTTCCATGCTTCCCTGCTGTCACCATACAAGGAGACGGAGGAACATGGGCGCAACTTCTCGCAGCCACCGCCGGACGTGATTGAGGGCGAGGAGCAATATGAAGTAGAGGAAATAACGGCCTCAAGGTGGTATGGGCGCAAAAAGGAACTGCAATACAGGGTCCACTGGAAGGGGTATGCCACCACCGACGACACGTGGGAACCTGTAGGCAACCTGCAGGCCCCAGACCTGGTAAAAGAATTTCACAAATAAAATCCCACAGCCATCAGGGCAATGGTACTTAAGGAGGTGATGGCAGTGGAAGTAGGCCCATGGAGCCTCACCGAGAATCACCCCTCCAACTTTTCATCTCCTCCCCACATGAAACCATCACCGCAGTCCTCAATGGCATGGCACAAACGCTCCAGCCATGGTACAACGACGACAACCCCTACGCGACGCGGGCAGTCCGGGCTGAGGCCCTCTGCCTTTATGAGCTCGAAGCCCGCACCAGAGGGCTCGCCAGAGCCGGCGCCATCTACACCATCCCCTCCAAAGAAGAATACAACCATGCATTCCCCACAAGCGATGCAGCCACTTTGCCCGTGGCCGCATTGGAGGAAGCAGACCATGGGAGCACAACTGCTTCTTGGGGGATGCCCGAAGGCTCTGAGTGAGCCTCCTCCCAATACGCTCAGTGAGGACCTGCCAATCCTGGTGGTCCAAGTCCTTATCTCCCCATTCGGGGAGGTTATGCAAGATCGAACACTGATGATAGCGTGGCACCAACTGATGGCACGGGCTGGGGAGTGGATCCCACCCAACCAGAGGTGGTCGCAGGGGCTGGATGTGTCGCATGTGGGACCATGTGCCTAAGGAGGGGGGTGGTGCCACGGGTGGCCCGCACGTACAGGGGAGCTAAGTTTTTGTGTCAATTTTACCTACGTTCCATCCCCCATCAGTTGTGTCACTGGCACGCTCCTTCCGGCCTGGAGGCATCGCCAGAACAGGCAGGAGCGTGACGTGACATGACATCAGTCACAACACCCACATTCCACACTTTCCCCAAGGACTTAGGACTGCGCAGCTTACCATACGAGATTACTGTACGACCGGTGACCCACCTTGTCTTGCTGACAAGGTGGGCCTTATGACACAAGCACGATTACGAACCACTGTACTTAAATAGCGGTCAGTCTGGGTAGACAAAGCCCCAGACTTCGACTTGAACTCATCCCAATCAGTATTAGCTTGCATCTGCCCCATCCCTTGTTTCGTAACTCCTCTCATGTGCCTTAGGATCCTTGCGATCTTATCTAAGTCCCACTTCCCAAGTCCTTGAGCATAACCAAGTCAACTTGTCATAGATGCAAGTGTGAGCTTAGTCAGTGTCACTCGAAACCTTGAACACGAAGTCTCACCAAGACTCCTCAAGGTCCTACTGAACCTTAACAGATATTCCCTATTGTCAAGTATACAGGGTAGGCATTTTTATTGCGAAACAGGGTGAGTAGAGTCTTGTCAGTGGAGAGGATAATGGGGACGATAGTGGATCCAGGCTTGTCTTTCTCGAGTGCCTCCTGTCATGCCATCTGAGCTTGTCAACAAAGATGCATGTTATTGATGCTCACCTGTGTTGACCACCACCACTTCCCCATGTGCATGTCATGATACATGTGAATCTTCTTTCCATTACTCCCATATGTGAAGTGCTTCTCTGGTGCTGTCACGAGATACTGTGCAAGGTCGGGATCGGAAAACAGGGCCCTTACACATGCAATCACATTGTGAAGGTAAACATCGCAAACCTCGGTTGCCACCATTACCTCATGTTGTTGAAAGGATGGTCGCCCAGGTAGCCCATGATCTATCAACTTATTTAGCTCAGCTGCATTCTTGTAGCTCAGTCCAAGTTGCTTGACCACCTTATCAGTTGAATCAGTAGATGTTTTCTACACAACCACAGAAACCTCACCCCTTCAATACTTAGTAACTCTGTCAGCGCATTAGATCCTGGCCCTTGCATTTTTGCCCAGTGTGCGATATCCCAATCAAGTTTCGATGAAAATGGCTCATATTGGTTTGGACCACCTGCATTGCTGATGGATCGATGATAACCCTGATTTCCATTGTGGGGATTTCTTGTGTACACTGCTCCTGCATTTCCTGCACTAAATTCGGTGATTTCTGGGCGATTGGAAAGCGGCCCTTCAAATCCACCACACAAGCACAACGGAACATGTGAGGGTGGTTCGTCTTGCTCTACTTCCTGGTCTATGATATCTGGGCATCGTAATGGTCGCTCGGGCTCCAGCCGTTGTTCTTCTTCGGCCAGAATCGCTTCGTATAGAGCTACTTCCTCTTCCTCTGTCATCTCAGCAAGGCAGTTCCAGTCCTCCTCCCCTGTGAAGTGTTCGTCCATGTCTTGTTCCTCTGTTACGCTCAGCCTTGGGCGTTCTAAGCAACTTGCTTATCGGTGACTTGGTTTAGCCCAAGTCCTGCTTCGAGGTAATGCTGCATGCACTGTGGACATTTGGATAGTGTTCTTCTCTTGTTTACACTGGCACAAGATGTAGGCCAACGGAGGTGCACTAATGCATGAGTGGCGCAAGCACAATAGAGTGCACAAGCGCAAGGGTGTTCAAGACCAAGGGTAGTGTTCCACATGGGTGCAGGTAAAACCGCGGTTTTTACCTCAAGGGTTGCCGCGGTGTTGGTATGGTGTGTACCTGTGTGACACTGTGCACACCTGACACCCGTACCATACCACACCCACTCCACACCACAACCGTGCCCGTGCCCATATGGCCAACACTGCACCCTGCACCCCCGCACCCCGCACCCCCGCACCCCACACCCTGCACCCGTTCCACACTGCACCTGCGTCATACCACACCTTGCACCCATGCCATACTCGTACCACACACCACATCTGAAACCTGCAGTGTCATTCATACCCACAGGTTTTATCACAAAAATTAGGAAGCATGCAAATTAAAATTATAATTGAGCTGTAGCTACAAGACAGGAAGAAATGAATGATAGATAATTTAAACTCTCCCTGCCGCCACTGCCTCACCGCCATGACTGTGTCGCTGCCGTCGCCACCGTGGCTGGGTTCACTGGGGTCACCGTGTTGCCGCCGTGGCGCTGCGTCGCTGCCATCGCCGCCATGTCTGCGTCGCCACCGTCGCCACCGTGGCTGGGTTTGCTGCGGTCACCATGTCGCTGCCGTGGCGCTGCGTCGCCACCATCGCTGCCGTGTCTGCGTCACTGCAGTCGCCACTGCCGTGGCTGCATCGCTGCCATCGCCACCGTGTCTGCGTCGCTGCCATCGTCGTCGTGTCTGCGTCGCTGCAGTCACCGTGGCTGCGTTGCTGCAGTCGCCATGGCTGCGTTGCTGCAGTCACCGTGGCTGCATCGCTGCAGTCGCCATGGCTGCGTCGCTGCAGTTGCCGTGGCTGCGTCGCTGCCATCGCCACCATGTCTGCATCGCTGCAGTCGCTGCTGCTGCCATGGCTGCGTCGCTGCCATCGTCGTCGTGTCTGCGTCGCTGCAGTTGCCATGGCTGCGTCGCTGCCATCACCACCATGTCTGCATCACTGCAGTCGCCACTGCTGCTGTGGCTGCGTCGCTGCCATCGCCGCCGTGGCTGGGTTTGCTGCGGTCACTGTGTCACTGCCATGGTGCTGCGTCGCTGCTATCGCCACAGTGTCTGCGTCGCTGCCATCGCCGCGGTGTCTGCATCGCTGCCATTGCCGCCGTGGCGCTGCCATCACCACGGTGTCTGTGTTGCTGCCCTGCTGCCATGGCTGCATCGCTGCCATCGCCGCCATGGCATGTGGTGGTGGCGATCATCCGTCGTCCTCATCGGCTGTCTCGAAGAGAGATAGCATGGGAAACGCTCCGCGTCATCAGGCATTCTTGTCCAGGTAGTGCGTGGCCCATGGCAGGTATGCATCGACAGAGAGTAAAAAAGGAAAAAAGAAAAGCCAAGGAAAACGCACATTTTGACCTATTTCCAACACAATCCATAGAGTGTGTGCTGAATTCCGAGGTGAGTGTGGGGTGGCTCAGCGTTGGTTGAGCCCTGAGCCAGCCTCGCCTCCACCTGCAAAATAGCCCACAGGGCGACCATGCCAGCGCTGGTGAACATGGCGAATGAGTGTGTGGCCTTAGCACCGAGCATTTGTTGAGTGAGCTCAGGTACAGTGACAGCATGGTATTGTTGGCTACCACGAGTGGTGAGCGGCGCGAAGCCCGTTAGGAAGAAGTGTGACAAGGGAAGGGCACTGGGATGGCAGTGAGGGACAGTGCATCGGCTTAAGGATGAATAGAACAAACCCATGTTGACCGTGAGTTTCCGGAGATCCGAGTTGAGCTGACCTGGGAAGTGCAAGCAGGCTGTGATGCCAGACATAACAACGGAAACAAGATGGTTGAGATCGCCATAGGTCGGTGTAGCGAGCTCCAAGGTACGGAAGTGAATGTTGGAGAGTGCCTCATTGTCAATGCAAAACATCTCAGAGTTCTCCATGAGTTGGTGGACGGTGGATGGAAAGAGTGACACTGTGGGCTAAGAGGGCAGATCTATGCCTGTGGCTTGTAGTTACAGTGGCCCCATTTTCGATATTTTCAGCCATAGGGCAGCTAATGCCGAATTTTTCCCACGCAAAAATTATTGTAGTAATTTAAAAAAAAGTAACTCATGTATTCCACTCTGCAAAGGTGCTGCATTTGGGGGACAAGCATCGAAGAACCGAGTGGCACCACCAAAAACAAATGGTCTCAATGGAACGCATGAGTGAGCCCAGGATGTTACGCTCCCGCTTCTCCGTACGCCTTATTTCTTTTCATTTTTACTACCTATCGCTCTATACGCTTCGCCTATGGACTGCCGGGCCCCTACGGCCCATGACCCCGCCTATGCCTTCCTATCTCGCTCTGTACGCTTACCACACGGCCTGACGGGCTGTCGGGTCCGACGCGCATCCACTAGTGCTACATCTGCACGCCTCTGCGCATGCACTGCCTCGGCACCTACTGACTCATACTATACGATGACTCCCGATGACTGTGTACTAGTAGCGGTGTCCTAGGGGCACCATGACTCATTCTGACTCCCTATGAGTCACGCCTGCATGTACTTATATCGCCCAGTTCGCCTAGGACAGACCTTAAGTCTGTTCTCTTGTAATCTCAACCCGTGAACCGTCCCCTTCCTTCACTTGTGAACCACAGTTCCTCTGGTGGATTGCCAGACTTCGCTCGCCCCTTGTAGAGCTCTAGTATATGCTCAAAGGCAAGGGAAAGCTTTCTCTCAGACGTCACAAGAGTATGCCTGCGTGTGACAGGTATATAGACCTCTTGCCTTCAAGGCCCCAGTCACCAGCATCGCCTACGCCCCCTCCTTCGCCTGTGGAGGTACGCTCACTCGGTGGGCGTGACACAGGAAGTGCCATGCATAGACCGCCTCAATGATGGCGGGTGGTTGCTGCTCAGATTGCAGGGTGGTGAGGCTTTGTGTGAAGATTAGAATGACTATCGGGTGTATCCATAGCTGGGATGACACTCGCGATGCTTGCTCCATCTTGAGAGAAGAATATAGTAGCGTCTTTGTAGGTCTGTATGCGATAGTGTAAGTAATGCACTTAATCAGTTAAAGAATTCCAGTGTACCTCGAGAATGGTGACAAGATCCTCGATGATACCCCAATCCTCATTATCGAGTTCATATGCCCTCAGCTTCAGTGCCCCATCGCCAGTGAGTTGATCGATAGCATCCCTATAATTAAGTACAAAAGCCATCATATCGTAGGTAGAGTTCCATCGTGTCACCACATCGCATGGGATAAGCTTTACTTTGAGGCCGAGTTCTGAGCAGATCCGACACTAAGCAGGCAAACCGATTGTCAGTGAATGGATGATTGCGAAAGCAAGTCGTCGTACCTGAGTCTGTTGAAGCATTTTTTCCAATGCTGGCACAGGTGCTGAACAGTTTGCTTGCGCTTTGACTGTGTGGCAGCACGCGTTGCTAGAGCTTTGAGGTCCAGTCCAGTCCGGTTTTTTGGCCCCGCTGACAAAGAACCGGGACCATAACCGGTCCGAAGATTCAAGACCCAAATGCAAGACCGGACTGGACCTGGTAAGACCGGTTAATGCTAGTTGGACCGCGGTTCACAGACCAGTCATAACCAGTCCTTAACCGGACTAGTGGTAAACCAGTCGTGACCACCATTGCTGCTGTGGAGATGGTTGGTAAACGGCTCATGCATGGCATCCTCAGCCTGAGAGGGAAGGCAAGGGGACATCTATCAAATTTATTACCCTAAGCTATTAGGCAGACATAGTAAAACTAATTTATTGAGACTACAGTACAGTCATATTACAGTTATACATTTAATAAACGAACTACTAGGTAGTTGTAACAGGGTAGCTGCAGCTGTCGCCGCCACTGCCGCCGCCGCCGCTGCAGATGTCGTTGTTGTTGTCATTGCCTGCGTCACTTGCTGCCGTCATCGCTGCAGCTGTCGTCGTTGTCGTTGTCACCATTGCAGCTGTCATTGTCGTCGTCATTGTCATCATCGCTGCCGCTGCAGGTACGTCGCTGCCGCTGTCATCGCTGCAGCTGTCCGTCGTTGTCGTTGTCGTTGTCATCGTTGTTGTTGTTGTTGTTGTTGTCGCCGCCGCCGCTGCAGGTGCATCGCTACCGCCGTCATCGCTGCAGCTGTCGTCGTGGTCATCGTTGCCACTGCAGCGTCGTCATTGCTGCTGCAGCTGTCGTCGTGGTCATCACCGCCGCTGCAGTTGCCGCTAACTCATGTTTGCGAGCGAGAGGTGGTGGCGGTGGCGGTGACAGCGACGGTGACGTGGTGGCCGTCTTGCAGTGGCGGTGATTCGGCGGCGAAACAAAACAAAGCCACCCCCAGCTCGCATTTGCAAGCGAGAAGGGGTGGCAGTCATGTACCTGTGAGTGAGGTGTTAGTGAGTGAGAAGGAGAGAAAAAAAAACGAAAGGGGGTTGTGACAGGACAGCCGTGTTGAACCCCACCTCCGAGTCGTGCTTATGTGTAATGCTGCAAAGTAAATGCTGAACCACCCCTAACTCGTATTTGTGAGCGAGAGGGGGTGGCGGCATCATGGAGGAGGGAGGTTGAAACACCCCACTTGTGTTTGCGGGCGAGAGGCCCGGGGTGTTGATGTGACTGATGTCACGGTGGCAGCAACGCGTTGTCGATGTAGTAAGTTGAATGTACCTGTGAGGGGTGATTGTTAGTTAGTGAATGACACAAATCAAAAAAAAAATGAACATACCTACCCAAAGACAGCAGCGTCAAGTGTCAACTGGGTGAGGGAGCAAGGAGTGGTGAGGGTTCCCTTTAGGCCGGTCCTAACCAGTCCTAACCAGTTTTGGATGGTCTTTACCATACATAGAATTGGATAGAACCGCGGACCGGCAGTACCCCAAATTGGGAGGACCGTAACCGATGGTCTGGTTCCCACCGGTTACGGTCCGGTCCAGTCCCGGTTATTTTCTGGTCAATATGACCGGACCTCAAAGCTCTACGCATTGCACGGGCATCTTGCCAACCCAGAACCTCCATTCGAGAGCTTCTCTGAGAGCGTGCTCGCACCAGCTGATCTCCCATGCCGGGAGACCTGCCAGCTTCGCCCTTGCATGGACTTAGACGCAAGGATCAAGGAAGCTAGGAGTGCCCGATGAGGGTGCAACAACAGTGACGGAAGAAGGGGAAGAGAGACCCTCATTTTTTTTTTTTTGAAGTCAGCATTTATATCCCGCAACAATGTGTACGGGCGCAACAATGTGTAACGGGAAGAGAGTCCCTTGGATGGTGCTTGATGATGGGCCAGCCTGGCTTGGCTAAAGCCGCAGCTTTAACAGCGAAAAAGGGTACACGTCGATGCATTCGGGAGGGCAGCAGAGAGTGCGCATGCGGTGACAAGCGGGTGGGGACAACGCGTTAATGAGTCCGTCAATGGAGAGGGTAGGCTCAGGTGGGACTGAAGTGCTGGTCAGTGTTGTGATGCTTCAACCAGCACGATAGTGATTAAACCATGTAGGAAGCCAGTGTACGAGAGTGAGGGATCCATTGGTGATGGGCAAGTCAAGCTAGTTGTTGCCCAACCATGCAGGCAGCGGTGCTCCCATGATAGTGCCCGTTTTTTAACCCCATTTGCCAACACAACACGCATTACCCCGCACTACAATAATGAAGGATTAGCACGTAAAATGAAGTGCAAAAGGGATTGATAGGCAGGAGTACTCATCACTGGCCAGATAAAGAGAGTTCCGACAAGGAGGGGATTGCATGCTGACAAGTTTGTGGCGGAGGTGGTGCAGCCAAGCGGAAAATGGCTTGCCGAAAACGTCACCTACAAAGTCGCCTGGGGGCTGTTGCATGTCTAAGACGTGAGATCGTGCCCTGGATGTGCACCAAAGATGCCTTTTGGTGTTGGTATCAGTGGCTTGCCGTGTCAGGTGCAGAGAGGGGGGATGGGGTGTGCACCTGCCTGAGATTGAGCTAGCAGTTCATCACATACTCTATAGCCTCCTCCCCATACCGTTGAACGCCTCCTTATACTTCATTATGCACCCTTGTTCTACTTTCTACCTTATTCTACTTCTGCGCATTTGCCCAGTTCTGTTGCGCCTTTTTGGGATACGCATCGTCTGTGCGGTATACGTGGTGCGTGACAATGTGGCAGTTATCTGCAGAGCAGAAGCGGACAGTGATATGGCTGCCAGAGGAAGCGGCACCGCTTTCTCCATGCCAGCCGGTTGGCCTGCAAGGGAGAATATGCCTCATTAGTGAAAGAGCGGCGTTTGAGACAATACATACTTAATATCTGCCCCTTGAATGCCTTGCTTCGCTAAGGCAAGCCGGTCGTAATGGGTGACTATTCACCTCTCTACAAAAGCCCGTTTGGCCAGTTGCTTAGAGTAACAGTGGAAAAATCTGAGCAGCATAATGGGATGATGTTGAGTGACAAAGGCGGAGGAAGGATAAAAGCGACGGATTGAATAAGCGACAAGAGGATCCGGAGGAATGGTTGTAGCACGAGCAGGAAGACTGTTGTTGATCAATGACAAATGTAGGCCATGACTTTCCCGCCAAAAATACCATGCTCACACCAAATGCGTCAACATTCGGCGACTCCAAGAGAATGCCCAGTTCATTCAGGGTACCTGCTAACGGCGCATCAGTGCAATAGTGAACCACGCAAAAAGAGCGGATTGAAGCTTTTTGACTTGGTACACGTAGGAACCTAGATGCATTTTTTTAAGGCATAAAAGAGTTCTTTCTCAAAATACTTATTAAGCCAGAATTCTGGGATGCACTCCAAACCATTTCTTTTGCCAGTTGCCTGTTCACCGCTTTCCCAGAACGCGGTATGAGATCCACAAGTGATTGGAGTTGTGCTAAAGGTACAGCATCCCCCATGATCGCTCCATCAGTCCGGCGGGCACGCTTTAAGAGATACACCCCAGTTGATTGGTATACAGACCCCTCTCTTTTGATTGTCCTTGGCCAGTTGAGTTCAACCAAAACACTGAGCATACAAATAGGTCTGCACCAAGCAGGGGAATTCTCCTGGATGGAATGGCACGAGAAATGAGACGCAGGTGGGCAATAAGATGCCCTGAAACCGAGTTGGCAGTCATCAGTAGGATGAGACGGACATACAAGACGAGACACCTTCGAGACCGCTGTGAGGCCAAACTTTGTCTGTATTGATGAGAACAACATCACAGTGTCCAGAGGTCCATGCCCCGGACAGGGGAAGGACATTGGATGCTCAGTCGGCCTGCCGTCAACAAGTTGCGAAGTTCCCAGCCATTGATGATATTCAGAGGGCGATTGTTTTCTGTAATCCACCTGACTAGGTGCGCGCTATAAGCACAGCATGCATAAGAAATGAGATATTGAACGCCATTAGCCATACTTCAAAGTGTGTGTAGGCACGGGTCGAGCACCTGACCGGTTGTCTCCTGTGGCACGTGAAGAGTGAGTGGATTGAGCCGCTAAGGCTAGGAGTGCCATTGACTGCCTCTTCAAAACAGTGGGGAGCGTGGTGTTTGAAATCAGCGGCCGACGCCCTATCTTTCGAATTGCGGTGGACATCATCAACACGCATTTTGCATTTGGGAGCACCACCACTTTCGACCTGTCACACCTGTCACAGTCCAAAAAAGGCTCAAAATCAAACCCAGCCCAGCCTGTTGACATACTACTATCCTTGACCCATCCTGACCAGTCACACCCTGTCACAGCCCAAAAAAGGCTCAAATTACCTTGCTGCTAAGCAAGGTCTCTTGTCTGACATTTCGCTCAGCGAGATCTTTGTGTGGCTGTGACCCAGTCACTGGCGCTGTGACTGTGACCATGGAAGATCCACTTGGGCGAGTGTTACGGCTCGAGGGGCCGTGGGCACGACTTGTGCAACTAAGCGGGTGGCGAGAGCGAGCACGTGCGAGGGCAACGAGCACGTGGACCTGAGCGAGACACTTCCGGTGGTCTCGATGACGCAAGAGTAAAACAGACTCTTCGGAGTAGAACGGCTAAGTCGCGAGCGCTTGCGACTTCAAGGTTCAAAGCCAAGTCGTTGCAGCCGACTTGGAGGGGCGTGAGAGCGAAGCAAGATAGTGCTGAAGGAGCACTCAGATAGGGACAAGGGCGGAGGGGCAGTGGGAGCGTCTTAGAGCGGCAAGCTCAAAGAGTCGAAGCAAGGTCGGGTCTCGATTAAGAAACTAAGTCAAGCTTAAGGCTTGACTGGCGCAAAGGGGGCTCCTTATATAGGGAGCTACAAGAAGGCACGTGCTAACTACTACCTGAGTCATAACGAGGGTAGTGAGTCAGTCCAAGATCCGGAGCTAAGTATAGTAGTGGAGCGATGACCGCATCGCTCCACATGAGTCACGCACGCTCCACAGGCGTCATATCGTACAGTAAGAACTACGAGTCAGTCCGAGTCACAACGGAGTAGGAGTAAGCATAATATCGTAAGTGCGACAGAGAACCCGGTCCGCAGTCCGAGAGGGAGATCGTAACAGTACGCCCTCCCCTAAGGAACAGCTGCCACGCTGTCAGTCAGAGGTGGCGGGCTCACCGGACAAGGCGCGACCGGCATCGTTAGCGTCGGGGGAAGACTCTGGCTGGCAAGGGCGCTTGTGGCGCAGCATGTGAACGACACGTTCGCGAATGGGGAGGGGGCGCTCCTGCATGAAGTGAACGTGAGGCGGGATGTGGACAGGGAGTTGGGCGACGATGTCAGTCTGGTGAGTGGCAGGGCGGGACCGCAGCCAATAGGACATGGAAGGGAGGATCGGGCGCGCCAGGATCTGTTCTAGCTTGGGCCCGATATGCGAGTTGACGGCTGCGTCGTGGAGGCGCACCTCGACGACGCGTAATTGATCCTTGAGCGTATGGCGCTGGCGCACCAAGTTGGCGTCCTGGTCCAACTGGACGGCGGTGTAGTCGGCGCGGCGCGCAGGGGTGCCCAGGAGATGGCGGTACTCCTGCTCGATCTGGGCGTGTAGCTGGTGGAGGAGGTGGCGGTAGCGGTGGACTTCCGCTGTGACGCCGGCGTCGTTGAGGCCCTCGAGGAGGCGGTCTACGTGGTGGCGGTACTGGTAGTTGCCCTCGAACGTGGCTAGGTCCCAGTCGTCTATGTCTGGGAGGTGAGCGTCAGGCCGGGGCTTAGCGTGGAGGGGCTCAGCGTAGATGGGGGACGTTGTCGTCAGACGTCCCAGGATGAGGGGCTCGGCGAGGTGGGTGAAGTGGGCGTAGAAGGTGGCGGGGACTAGTCTGTTGTTGTGATCGGGGACAAGGATATTGTCCCGCTCACCTGCGTTGTCGACAAGTCGATGCCATCGCAGGAGATAACCATCGTAGCCGAGCGTGTTGCTCAGCTGACCAGAGCCCGGGTGTGCTCCTCTGTCACCGTGGGCGCGTGGAGCTGCTGAGGCGGCGGCGACTCTTCCTTGATTGGCAGGGGTGGCGGCGACGTTTGCGTAGCTGCGTCGGCCAGAATACGAGGGGGCAGGGACGTCTGCCGGCGGCAGAAAGTGGACGGCGCAGGCAAGGTCGTTGTCGGCAGATGGAAGTACGGAAAAGACGGTGGCTCCGACGGGCGGCGCTGCCCTGAAGCGGGGGTCAGTTGGCGTTGGCGGACGAAGTCCAGTCTGGGGGGGCGGAGCGGCAAGTACTGAGGGGTTGGCAGGCGCTGAGGTGAGGCTCGGGACGGGGGAGGCACTCCAGGTGGCATGGCCGTCGTCGATCTGGACGGGGGCGTTGCAGACTCCACAGAAGTTGTCTGAGCTAAGTGGGTGGTCTGAGAGGTCTGGGACGGAGTGGAGGCTGGGGGCGGATGTGCTGCCACAAGCAGGAGAATCTCGTCCAGAAGCTGATCCACTTGCTCCATTGGAGTCATTGTCGTTGTTGGAGCTGTCGTCGCTGGAGCTGCTGCTGATGGTGAATATGCAGGTGGCGAAGGGCGTGGCTGGGCGATGCTGCGGGTGGTCATCCTCGGACCAGGGCATCGTTGGGGACGGCGAGGCTGGGGCGGCGATGTCGATGACTTGGACTTGAGACTGTTGGTCTTTCGGCGAGCCATGTTCGGTCATGAGCGATGAGTAGGCAGGAGGGGGCGAGCTGGGAGTGGTGGAGACGAGAGAGGGGGATGGGGGTCTAAGGGCAGCCAGGGCGTGTCTTATATAGGCTTTCCTTATCGCAGCGGGGTTATCTCGGTGGAATTGGCGGACTAGGTCCATGGAGTGTTTCAGGTTCGTCCGAGGTTCCCACGTGTCTTCTGCTGCAGAGTATCCCTTCCATCTGACTCGGTATTGCGGCTGCTTTGTTCTTCTGAAGCGTCGGTATTCTAGAATGGCCTCGACCTCGTACTCTGCTTCTCCCTCTATGACGTCAGGAGGCGGTTCTGTGAAGTTCGGGCCATGTTTGTTGGTTTCTATGTATGGGGTGAGAAGGCTGGCGTGGAAGACGTCGTGGACGCGGCGCAGCTTCCATTGTGGGGGAATGGCAAGTTGGTATACTACTGGGGATAGGACCTTGGTGATGACGAAGGGGCCATAACATCGTTGAGCAAGTTTTGCGCTTGGTTGGGTGATGTGGATGTTCTTTCCTTCGAGCCAGACTTTCTGTCCTTGGGCGAACGGCTTAAATCGCGCTCCCTTTCTGGAGCTGATAAGGGCCTGGGCGTTGGTGATGGCGGTCTGCGCTGTTTGCCGACCTTCTTGGATGCAGTCCAGGTGCTCTTGGAGCGTCAGCATTTTCTCGGATCTTTGCGGTTGATGGGCGCGTGGGATATGGCCCATAAGGAGCTGGAATGGCGCTTGTTTGGTGGTGCTGCTGGGCCAGGCGTTATGGACGTATTGGGCTATTGGTAGGAGAGAGGCCCAGTCGTTCTGCTGGTGGTTGACGTAGATGCGGAGATACTGTTCCAGCCATTGATTAGTGCGTTCGGATTGGCCGTCCGTCTGGGGATGATAGGCCGTGCTGATGTTCTGTTCTATACCGAGGGACTTGCAGAGTTCTTTAGGGAAGTGCGAGGCAAAGTGCGTCCCTCTGTCGCTGATGATTCTTCGGGGGATGCCGTAGTGAGGAAAAACGTTCTTGGCATAGAGTGTTGCGATTTCCGGGGCCGTCATGGACTCTCTGCAGGGGATGAAGATGGCTGCTTTCGAGCAGTCATGGTCTGTTACTGTGAGGATGGAGTCGAAGCCGCCAGATGGGGGTAGTTTGACGATGAGATCGAGGGCGACTGTCTCGAATGGCAGGGCAGTTGGGTTGGTCGTAATGGGCATGAGGGGCGGCATTGGCTTCGTGGTATTGGCCTTGGTGGCTTGACAGGTGGCGCATCCTTTGATGTATGCAAGGACTGTTTGTTTCATGTTGGGCCACCAGTAGTCTTTGGCGATGAGGAGGCATGTTTTTAGGATGCCCGGGTGTCCGGCTGTTGCTGAGTCATGGTAGAGGGAAATTACCCCCCTCCTAAGGTCGTTGTCTGCCACGACAACCAGGCAATCGGCGTGCCACCATCCTCCTCCGGGGCGGCGTTCCAGGGGATAGGTGGCGGCCCATGTGGTAAGTGTGGATTGGTGCCCCTTCTGGGCCGTCAAGGTACGATCTTCCAGATCCACAGCGGTCGCGGCGTTAGCGAAGAGATGCGGGGGCAGGGCGATGACATCTTCGTTGTCGCTTCCTGCGTTATCGAAGTCTGGGCGGCGGGAGAGGGCGTCTGCTTTATTGGTTGCCCCCGGGCGGTGAATTAGGGCGATGTTGTAGTCTCCTAGCGTGAGGATATAGCGGGCAATCCTCCGGTTGATTTTCTGGGGGGACCTGTAGTATTGAAGGTTCTTATGGTCCGTAATAACGAGGACCTGGTGTTGTGCGCCCATAAGGAGGTGGCGCCAGTGTTCTAACCCGCGAATAATAGCGAGAAACTCTCTGTCCCAGATGGGGTAATTGCGCTCGGTTGCGGTGAATGTCTTGGAGTCGTATCCTACTGGTCTTCGTCGTCCCTGAGGGTCATACTGGTACAGGATGGCTCCTGTGGCGTTCTGGGAGGCGTCCACTTCGAGTTCGTATGGGCGCGCTGGACTGGGCTGCCAGAGGACGGGGTCGCTGGTAACGATGTGGATGAGCTTATCCACGGCGGCTGAGCATTCGTTTGTCCAGACGAAGGGGGTCCCTTTCTTTAACAGGCTGGTGAGTGGGCGAGCAATTTCTGCGAAACCTGGAATGAAGGGGCGTTGATATCCTAGCACTCCTAGGGTGGATCGCAGTTGCTTAACACTA
>QLOS01000074.1:0-15366 GCA_003313725.1 Russula sp. MG48 | reverse complement strand
TTGTATGGTTTAACCGCACCCAAAACCGTTCGGGTGCGGTGTTGACGGGTGCAGGTGCGGGTTCGGGAAATCCCACCCGGGGGTTACCCGTGTCACTCCCTACTAACTTCGTGTCACATGTCGCATCCGAGTCGCATTAGCTCTGAGTCTGCTGTATGCCATGAAGGCCTCACAGGGTGCATGCCTCCTAGAAGAGCTCCTATCAGCCCTGACATTGAAAGGCTCATCCAAGAGGCATGCACCCAGCTACGTGCCCAGGCCAAACCCAATATCTCAGACATAGTTCGCAAAATCGAGACCCATTTCGATGCCAACCCTGTCTTGTGTGATAATCTATCTGTGCTTTGAAGACTTATTCAACTGGACAAGAAGACAGCCTGCTGTGAAAACCAAAGATGAGCCCTCAAACACAACCCCAGCCTCTGCTGGGCCCTCATCATCTGTACCGCTGTCCTTCCCTCCTCTGCAAGTGCCACTGTCTTCAAACATCGTAAATATTCATCCCTTGTCGTATACTTCCCCCCACCCTACCTCCATGATCCATCTTTACATCCTCCTCCATATTTTTTTTCCCTCTGCATCCGATGCACCCACCACTACCATAGTAACCATACCACCATCCTACTGGTAATGTCATAGGTACTCATTTTTACGATAATCCCCATTTAATGCAGACTCAGAACTAGTTCCCAGTAAATAGCTTCATAATGCTTATTACACAGACTAATGCACATAGTTCATCTATTCTACCGACGTCACATTTGAGTGTGATAGCCAACGCGTCCATTGTCCTTTACTAGGAAACTCCAACTGTTACGCTTTTTCACCCTTATCCTGTATATGACCCCTTGACTGTCTCGGACCCACGACCGCAGTATTATACTCGACTCACGTGACTCGATAGGAAGCCCGTTCTCGCGACCCCTGACTATATAAGGTAGCCTAGACTGTAGCAGCATCTCTAGGCTTGTTCTCTTGTACCAATACCGAGCTACGCTCTGGCCCTCGGTGGCTATCGTATTCCCCTCTCACCTTGTGAACCCCCAGATCCTCAGGCCGATTGCCTGACTTTGAACTCCCCTGCACTGAACCCTTGACTTGGGGTTGTGCGCCTAAGGGGACCGCTGCTGCCGACGTCCCTAGTTTCGAGGGACTGGCAGCATCTGAGTCCAGATCGGGACTCAGCGACAGCGACATCGATACGCTCAGAGCTCGAGCGTAACACCAACTGCGTTGGCGTAGACCTTGCTGCTGCAAATCAAACTGTCATTCTATGCTGATTGTCAGTGCCACCTCGCATATCCAACGAAACGATGCCAACAGACACATGATTTAATGGTTTCGTCCACCGGATCTTCCGGTGGACGAAACCGGATATCTGGCATCACAGTCACGCATCGTATGTTGGAACTCTCAATTTTTCATGCAGTGTCAATGGTGGAGAAACATTCTACCTAATATATGCAATGCAGTACAAAGTATTCTAATGTGTTGTAGCTACTGTACGAGATCGAATGAAAGGAAAAAAAATACCCCCCCGGCTGCTGTTGCCGCTGCTGTCGTCGCCGGGGTTGCTGCAACTGCAGTGGCCATCGCACCGTCGCTGTGGTTGGTGCTGCTGCTGCCGCCGCCGCCACCGCCGCTGCAGTTGCAGCCGTCATCGTCGCTGTGGTTGCTGCAGCTGCAGCTACAGCCGTCGCCGCAGCCATCGGTGCAGCTACTGCGGCTGCTGCTGTTGCTGCCGCCGCCGCCGCTGTGGTTGCTGCCGCCGCCGCCGCCGTGGTTGCTGCAGCCGCCGCTGTCATTGTCGCTGTGTCTGCTGCAGCTGCTGCCAATGCCGTCGCTTCAGTTGCTGCAGCTGCAGCCGCCGCCACCGCTGGTGCCGCCGGTGCTGCAGTTGCTGCAGCTACAGCCGTCGTCATCGCTGCATCTGCTGCAGCTGCCACCGACGCCATCGCTGCGGTTGCTACAGCTGCAGCCATCGTCGTTGCTGCGTCTGCTAGCCGCTGCCATCGCTGCTGCCACGGTCGCTGCAGCTGCAGCCGTTGTTGTTGCTGCATCTGTAGCCGCCATTGTCGCTGCGGTTGTGTTAAGGCTCGAGGGGCCTTGGGCACGACTTGTGCGATTTTGAAGAGTATCGACTAGGTTTAAGTGCAACAAGGTTGCACTAGACACGTGATCCTGAGATTATGCACGTGATCTGACTGAGGTAAAACTAGAGTTTGGAGGGCCGACGTGGGCGAGGTGTTGGCGACTTAGCTAAGTCATTGCAGCCGACTTAGAAGGGCGTGGGAGCGAAGCAAGGTGACTTGCTGAGCGACAAGGGCGAGGAGCTTTTGAGATAAGCGACTTAGAGCAAAGCTCTCAAGAGTGAAGCGAGGTCAGGTCTCGATTGCGAAACTAAGTCAAGCTTAGGGCTTGACCCTCCGTAAAGTAAGGCCCTTATATAGGGTCACAAAGAGAGAAGGCACGTGATAGTAATATCACATGCGAGCGACTATGGAATCGTATGGAATGTCGTGGAGGCTACCATCTGAGTCACAACAGCGATGGTGAGTCAGTCCGTTCTAAGTATAGTACTGAGTTGAGTCAAGATCTAAGTATAGTAGACGACTGCGTAGCAGCAGTCATCGTGAGTCATGTGGGCACAGCATCAGTCATGCAGTCGTCAGTACGTATAGTAAGCAGTCCAGAGTCGTCGTAAGTGTTGTATTGTAACAAGAAGAAAATTCGGCCCAGCCAGTCCGCAGGGGAGATTGTAACAGTACACCCTCCCCTAAGGGAACAGCTACCACGCTGTTAGTCACTGGTGGCCAGCGCGTCATACAAGGCGCGGCCCTCGTCGTTCTGGTCGGGGGAGGACGCTTCGGTGCAGGGGCGCTTGCAGCGCAGCAGGTGCACCACACGTTGACGGGTAGGGAGTGGTGCAGGGCTTGGGGCGGGGCGTCCGCTCATGAAGTGTTGAGGCGGGGATACGTGGACTGGCAGGGCGGCCACGATGTTGGTCTCGTGAGTGGCTGGGTGGCCGCGGAGCCAGTAGGACATGGAAGGGAGGATAGGGCACGCGAGTATTTGGTCGAGCTTCGGCCCTATGCACGACATTACCGTGGCATCGTGGAGGCGGACCTCTATGCCACGCAGCTCGTCTCTGAGCTTATGGCGGCGGCGCACTAGGTCAGCGTCCCGAGCCAGCTGATCGGCTGTGTAGCCCCCCCGGTTTTGCGGCACGCCGAGCAGGTGGTGGTACTCCTGCTCAACCTGGAACTGCAGTTGGTGGACTATGGTCCGGTAACGATGGACCTCTGCCATCACTCCGGCGTCACCTAGGTCAGCGATCAAGCGGTCCACGTGGTGACGGTACTGGTGACTACCCTCCAGGACCATCAGGTCCCAGTCATCTACGTCGGGGAGGTGAGCATCAGGGCGTGGCTTAGCATAAAGGGGCTCAGCGTAGATGGGGGACGTCGTCATTAGCCGTCCAATGATGAGCGGCTCATTGAGGCGGGTGAAGTGGGCGTAGTAGGTGGTGGGGATCAGTCGGTTGTTGTGATCGGGGACAAGGATATTGTTGCGTTCACCTGGGTTGTCGACAAGTCGATCCCATCGCAGGAGATAACCAGAGTAGCCGAGCGTGCTGTCCTCGACACCGTCGCCAGCTGGTCGGCCTGGTTGATAGTTGGGGTGTGGAACTGAAGAGGTGGCGTCTCCCTCTTTACAGATGGTGGTGGCGGCGACGTCTGCGTAGCTGCGTCAACCGGTGGGGGTAGCAAGCGTTCCCGGCGCGAGAAACTGGACGGCACAGGCAAGGTCATTGTCGGCAGCTGGAAATACGGCAGCGACGGTGGCTCCGATGGCCGGCGCTGTGCACAGAGCGGGGTGGGTTGCCACAGGCGTTGTAATGCTGGTGACCTCGGTGGTGACGGCAACCTGGGCGGGCCCAGCGGTGACAAGGTGGGGACACGAGACGGGGGCAGCGTGGAGAGCAGGGACACTAAGACTTCGTCCAGAATCCGATCCACCTCCATCGCTAGACTCGGAGGTGTCATCGTTGCTGCTGCTGTCAGTGGAGCTGATGGTGAATACTCTGGCGGCGAAGGCGACCTCCTTTGACGACTTGCTGTCATTCGTGGTGGCAGTGGTCGATGTCGGGGACGGGGCTCAGTCGTTGGCGACTTCTTCGATGTTGGCAGGTTGGTCTTTCGGCAAGCCATGCAGGGACATGAGAGGTGAGTAGGCTGGTGGTGGGGTGTCTGGATAAGAGAGAGAGCTGGGGGATGTCAGCTTGAGGGTGGTCAGGGCGTGTCTTATATAGGCCTTCCTTATCGCGGTGGGGTTATCTCGGTGGAATTGGCGGAGTATGTTCATGGAGTGTTTCAGGTTCTTCCGAGGTTCCCACGTGTCTTCTGCTGCGGAGTATCCCTTCCATCTGACTTGGTACTGTGGTTGCCTGGTCTTCCCGAATAGCCGGTATTCTAGAATGGCCTCGACTTCATACTCTGCTTCTCCATTGATGACATCAGGAGGCGGTTCTGCGAAGTTGGGGCCGTGCTCTATGGTTTCTACGTATGGGGTGAGGAGACTGACGTGGAACACGTCGTGGACGCGGCGTTGTTTCCACTGCAGGGGAATTGCTATTTGGTATACAACGGGGGAGATGACGTTTGTGATCGTAAAGGGACCGTATCTTCTTTGAGCAAGTTTTGCGCTTGGTTGAGTGATGTGGATGTTCTTTCCTTCGAGCCAGATCTTCTGGCCTCGGGTGAATGGCTTAAAACGCGCTCCCTTTCTGGATCTGATGAGGGTCTGGGCATTCGTCATCGCGGTCTGGGCGGCTTGTCGACTCTTCTGGATGTGGTCTAGGCGTTCTTGGAGCGACAGTATCTTTTCGGATCTTTGCGGCTGATGTGCACGTGGTACATGACCCATGAGTAGCTGGAATGGGGCTTGTTTGGTCGTGCTGCTGGGCCAGGCATTGTGTACGTATTGGGCTGTGGGGAGCAGCGTGGCCCAGTCGGTTTGCTGGTGATTAACATAGATGCGGAGGTACTGTTCTAGCCATTGGTTGGTTCGTTCTGATTGGCCATCGGTTTGGGGGTGGTAAGCCGTGCTGATATTCTGTTCGATGGCAAGTGCTTTGCATAATTCTCTGGGGAAGTGGGAGGCGAAGTGTGTCCCTCGATCACTGATGATTTTGCACGGTATTCCATAGTGGGGGAAGATGTGCTAAGCGTAAAGTGCTGCTATTTCTGGGGCGGTCACGGATTCTTGGCAAGGTATGAAGATAGCTGCCTTTGAGCAATCATGGTCTGTGATGGTTAGGATGGAATCGAAGCCCTTTGACGGTGGTAACTTGACTATTAGATCGAGGGCTACGGTCTCGAATGGTAGGGCGTTTGGGTTGGCTGTTATTGGTACGAAGGGAGGCGCTGGTTTGGTTGTGTTGGCTTTCGTGGCTTGGCAGGTTGCGCATCCTTTTACGTAAGCTAGGACGGTTTGCTTTAGGTTTGGCCACCAATAGTCTTGGGCGATGAGTAAGCAGGTTTTTTAAATCCCGGGATGTCCTGCAGTTGGTGAATCGTGGTAAAGGGAGATCACTCCCCTCCTAAGGTTGTTGTCTGCCACGACAACCAGGCGTTTGGCGTTCCACCATGCTCCTCCGGGGCGCTTTTCGAGCGGGTAGGTTAGGGCCCATGATGCGATCGTTTTCTGGTGGTCTTGCTGTGCTGCAAGGACGCGTTCCTCTAGGTCTATGGTGGCTGCGGCGTTGGTGAATAGCGCTGGGGGCAGGGCGACGATCTCTTCGTTATCATTTGTTGCATTATCGAAGTCTGGTCGTCGTGATAGCGTGTCAGCTTTGTTGGTTGCTCCGGGTCGGTGGATGAGGGTAATGTGGTAGTCTCCTAGTGTGAGGATGTAGCGTGCGATTCGTCGGTTGATTTTCTGTGGCGCTCGATAGTACTGGAGGTTTTTGTGGTCCGTGATGACTACGACTTGGTGTTGGGCTCCCATAAGCAAATGACGCCAGTGCTCTAGGCCTCATACTATGGCGAGGAATTCCCTGTCCCATATCGGATAGTTGCGCTCTGTCGCGGTGAAGGTTTTGGAGTCGTAGCCTACTGGTCTTTGGCGTCCCTGGGGGTTGTATTGGTAGAGGATTGCTCCTGTTGCGTTCTGCGAGGCATCTACCTCGAGCTCATATGGTCTGGTCGGGCTGGGCTGCCATAGTATCGGGTCACTCGTGACAATGTTGATTAGCTTGTCTACCGTGGCGGTGCATTCGTCTGTCCATGTAAACGGGACGCCTTTCTTTAGCAAGGCGGTGAGTGGTCGCGCAATCTCCGCGAATCCGGGGATGAATGGCCTTTGGTATCCTAGTACCCCGAGTGTGGATCTGAGCTGCTTTACACTTTTTAGTACCCTTGGCCATTCCTTGATCCCTTTGAGCTTGCTGGATTTGATGCGTAGGGATTCTCCGTCTATGATTAGTCCTAGGTATTCGACCCTTCTTTGTTCGAACCGGCACTTCTGGGGTTTTAGGAAGAACAACCCTTCCTCGAGTACATCGAGTAGTTCGTGGACGATGCGACGGTGGAGCTCATGGTCTAATGGTGTGGCAACCAGGATGTCGTCCATGTATACGAATATCATCCTTGGGTATTTTAGTTTGAGCGGGCGTAGCAGTTGATCCATAATGTGTTGAAAGGTGCTTGGCACGTTACACTGCCCAAAGAGCATAACCTTTGGTTCGAATAGACCTTGCGGCATCTTGAAGGCTGCTTTCCATTGATCTCCTTCCTTGATGCGCACGTTGTGATATCCCCATCTGATGTCGAATTTGGTGAACAGGGCGCGTCCCTCTAGTTCTCTTGTTAGGACATTGATGTCTGGTAGGGGGTACACGTCTCTAATGGTCCAGCTGTTCAGCGGGCGGTAGTCTTGTACGGGTTGTAGCGATCCATCTTTCTTCTTAATAAAGAAAAAGGGGGCAGCGTAGGGGGATTTGGATAGTTGGATGTATCCTTTGTCAAGCTGCTCCTTGATCCATTCGTCCACCGCAATCATTTCTTTTGGATTGAGGGGGTAGACTTTACAGTCCAAGGTTGCGGGAGCGTCCGGTTTGAGTTTAATGGCGTGGTCATCTTCCCTACTCGGTGGGAAGCATTGCGATTCCTTTTCTGAGAAAACTCTCCAGTGTCGCGCATATTCTGGGGGAACGTCCGCTTCTGTAGGTGATTCCCGTTTCTGGTGGGCTTGGATGGCCCATTCCTGGGCTATGTTTGTTCGGTTAATTCGGAGGACGAGGCTATCCCCCTCTTCCCACCCTGTTCTGTTGAGCGTGTGTCCCAACATCTGGGCATAGCGCAGTAGTGTCTTTGGTTGTTCTGGGGCTACCTTAGTCATTGTTTGGAGGACGAGGGGTCCACCAGTGATTTCCTTGGTGATCCAGTTGATGGCGGGGTTGAAGGCATGGAGCCAGGGGAATCCCAGTATTGTTTGGTCCTTTCCCAAGTTTGCCAGATAGAAGCGCTGGACTCGTGTCTGCCCTCCATGTTTGATCAGTAAGTCGCAGTAGGTGGCAATCCGTCCGCTTTGGTTTTCCGTTCCATCGACGTTGTACAGGAGGCATGGTTGGGCGAGTCGGCGGGGCACAATTCGTAGTCTTTTGGCCGTTCTTTGATCAATGAAGTTATCTGTTGTGCCGCTGTCTACCAGCGCTTGTTCCTCAGCCTTCCCATGTATGTCCGAGAAAGTGAATCTTGCATTAACACTATTTCGATTTGAGACATACATGGTACAAATACACGAAGCTTGATCCCAGGCTGTTAGATCAAGCCGCTTTAAAAATCCAAGTCTTCCTGGATGATTTGGTTAAACATGGCGGTGCATGTTACGATCTCCCTCGTGGACTGTGGACCGTCTCCCTCTTTGCTTACGATCATATGCTTACCCTTACTCTGTACGTGACTCGGCTTGCTTACTGTACAATATGACGCCTGTGGAGCGTGCGTGACTCATGTGGAGCGATGTGGCCATCGCTCCACTACTATACTTAGCTCCGGACCTTGGACTGACTCACTACCCTCGTTATGACTCAGGTAGTAGTTAGCACGTGCCCTGATGTAGCTCCCTATATAAGGAGCCCCCTTTGCGCCAGTCAAGCCTTAAGCTTGACTTAGTTTCTTAATCGAGACCCGACCTTGCTTCGACTCTTGAGCTCACTGCTCTAAGACGCTCCCACTGCCCTTCAGCCCCCGCCTCTGCTTTAGTGCTCGCTCAGCACTACTTTACTTCGCTCCCACGCCTCTCTAAGTCAGCTGCAACAACTTAGCTCTGAACCTTGAAATCGCAAGCGTCCGCAACTTAGCCATTCTACTCCGAAGAGTCTGCTTTACTCTTACGTCACCGAGACCACTGGAAGTGTCTCGCTTAGGACCACGTGCTCGTTGCCCTCGCACGTGTTCACTCTTGCCACACGCCTAGTTGCACAAGTCGTGCCCACAGCCCCTCGAGCCGTAACATAAGTCAAGCTTCCCTTCATCCCGTCTACAGGAACTGCCCTGGATGACGCTGCCTTTGCTGAACGCCTTCAGGAACTTGCCAGACACCGCCTCCACATAGAACGTTGGAGATCCTCCTTGGACGTCGCCATCTACAACCACAACGCCGTTTGCCACCATACCTGCCTAGGAGGAGCCACAGAAGTACACCTTTCTCTCATTATCGAAAGAGATGTCTTCTGTCACATCGACCAAGAGTGGCAAGGAGAATTTAACCTGCTAGAAGCTGCCCTCACAATCCTTGAACTCTCGCTAACACCCTGGAGTCTGCTAGACGGCATGGAGTGATTGGAGTCAGGGAAATCATGCCGGACGCCCTTTGCAATGCCATAGAATTTACGCAACACCTGCTAGACCAAGCCAGGGGTGACGCGATCTGCCACAGCCACGACTGTTACCTCCTCTGCGACAGGGGACCCAACCACCACCACCGCCTCCTAGACCAACTCATCCGCGAACTAGAAAGCTTCACGCAGGAACTAAACTTCATCTGTACTGCCTTCTTCGAGACGGCAGGCTTCCCTCTCCCCTCATAAGTAACCCTGGAAGAAATCAGACTCGCGCTATCGCGAGGATATAGAACAAGAGTACCCATCAGGAGAGACGACGACCTTCCAGATTACGTCAAAGGAGAAGCCTACTGGAGAAGAAACGATACAGATGACTACTGGTGCTACCACGTCCGCCTCTTCACCCCGCTAGGCATCAGAGAAAGACCTATCGAGTACCTAAACGGCGACTGGTACCTTATCACCTACGATCAAGGAGAATACTGGACACGTGCGAGCGAAGTCCTAGAGTTCAAACACGCTAACGAAACCAGACTAGGACACAGCTCGCTCAGACCAGAGTCCCCAGAACCTATTACCGTAGATCCAGCCAGCCCAGGCCGCGCCTCCTCATCCTTCCACAGTGCCAACGAAGGGGAAGAACCTACACCAGTTCCCCAGACTATCTCACCACTCGAAGAATTCATCAGTACAGGCCTCCAAAACGTAGCCACGCTACAAGGAGCGCACCCACTCCTCCCTGAAACCCAAGAAACGCCCCAGCTCCTGCAAATTGCCCACGCAGCAGCCCAGCCAACCGCACCACCACCTATCTTCCAACAACCACAACCACCAGCACCACCCGCAGCCCCAGTAATGGCCGCAGTCGCCCCACCAAGAAATGACAACGGAGCAACGGGAAATAAGCCCACCACCTTCGAAGGGGATCGTAGCAAAAGTGACAACTTCCTCAGGGAGTTCAATATCTACAGGATCCTCCACAGTACCTCGGAAAATGTCACCATCCCCTATAATCGTGTGGCCCTCGCCATATCCCTCATTAGAGGACCAAAGGTCGACGATTGGGGCGATGCCCAGATGAAAGCCCTCAACAACAAAGTCGCCAGACAGATTAACCCCATCGCACGCACAGACGAAGTCCTGTGGACAGAGTTTGAAGACAGCTTCAAACAGGCATTCACTGACACTGCCAAAGAACAAGAAGCCTACAGGAAACTCACGGAGCTGCGCATGCAAGGGGATGACATCGACGGATACATCGCCAGCTTCGACCACTATGTCCTCGCATCAGGATGGTCCCCAAACAAACGAGGAACACTGGACCTCTTCACGAAAGGACTGCGCCGAGGAATAGCGCTCAAAATCCTTGACAGGGACATGGTCCCCACAACCATAGAAGGATGGAAGGAAGCAGCACGCAAAGAGATCCAAAGGACGGCCCGAAAAACAGCAATGTTGGGACCAAACCCCAACCCCCCACGCTTCACACCATGTCCCCGCTTCATCCCTAGACCTACTCCACCAGCCCGGCCCAACCGAAACAATATCCCCATCCCCATGGAGGTTGACGCCAATCGCCTAGGAGGGCCCCTAACCGATGCAGAAAAGAAAAAGCTCATGGACGAGCGAAAATGCTTCTACTGTAAAGAAGTAGGCCACCGAGCGTATCAGTGCAGCAAAAAGCCAAAGCGATGGGGACCACCACCACCCCCACCCAGAGCAAGGGTGACAGAAACAGAGGTCGCCTCCAGTATCGCGCCAGAAGACAGCGCCAGTCAGGCGTCGCAGTCAGACCTCATCTCCCAGCTACGTTCCATGAATGCCACAGAGCGCACTGCTATGTTTGATCAGATCATAGAAGAGGATTTGGATTTTTAAAGCAGCTTGATCTATCAGCCTGGGATCAAGCTTCGCGAATTTGTACCATGTATGTTTCGAACCGAAATAGTGTCAATGCCAATTTTACTTTTTCAAACATACATGGGAAGGCTGCGGAAAGGGCGCTGGTAGACAGTGGCGCCACGGACAATTTCATCAACCAGAAAACCGCTAAATGACTTCGCCTCACCCCACACCTTCTCCCCCAACCACGCCTCCTGTACAACGTGGACGGATCAGAGAATCGCAGCGGAAGGATAACCACCTACTGCGACCTCTCCATCAAGCAAGGAAGCAAGGAGCATGTCCAACGCTTTTACTGGGCCAACCTAGGATGAGACAGGACCATCCTGGGCTTCCCATGGCTGCACGCATTCAACCCTGCCATCAACTGGACAACTCGCACCATCCAGGGAGGGCCGATCTCACTAACAACGACAGGGAAAAAGGCCTCGGAGCAGCCCAAGACCCTACTGCGCTATGCCCAGATGTTAGGACATGCGCTGGATGCTACAGGGTGGGAGGAAGGAGACAGCCTCATCCTCCAGATTAACCGAACCAACATCGCCCAAGAATGGGCAATACAGGCACACCAAGGACGGAAGGCTCCCACAGCTGCGGATGTCCCGAAGGAATACGCCCGACATTGGAGAGTTTTCTCAGAAAGAGAGGCACAATGCTTCCCCCCAAGCCGAGAGGACGATCACGCGATCAACCTCAAACCAGATGCCCCAGCAACGCTAGACTGCAAGGTCTACCCCCTCAATCCCAAAGAACTAGTCGCCGCCGATGCCTGGATCAAAGAACAACTCGACAAGGAGTACATCCAGTTATCGAAATCTCCATATGCCGCACCATTCTTCTTCATTAAAAAGAAGGACGGATCCCTCCGCCCAGTCCAGGACTACCGCGCGTTAAATGGCTGGACAATCCGAGATGTGTACCCCCTACCTGACATTAACATCCTCACCTGTTACAGCTCAAGGGGCCGTGGGCACGACTTGTGCAACTAGGCGTGTGGCAAGAGTGAGCACATGCGAGGGCAACGAGCACGTGGTCCCGAGCGAGGCACTTCTAGTGGTCTCGATGATGTAAGAGTAAAACAGACTCTTCGGAGTAGAACGATTAAGTCACGGGCGCTCGTGACTTTACGATTCAAAGCTAAGTCGTTGCAGCCGACTTAGAAGGGCGTGAGAGCGAAGCAAGATAGTGCTGAGTCAAGCACTAAGGCAAAACAGGCAGGGAGGCAGTGGGAGCGTCTTGAAGCGGCAGACTCAAGAGTCGAAGCAAGGTCAGGTCTCGATTAAGAAACTAAGTCAAGCTTAAGGCTTGACTGGCGCAAAGGAGGCTCCTTATATAGGGAGCTACAAGCGAGCACATGCTAACTACTACCTGAGTCATAACGAGGGTAGTGAGTCAGTCCAAGATCCGGAGCTAAGTATAGTAGTGGAGTGGTGGTCATACCGCTCCACATGAGTCACGCACGCTCCACAGGCGTCATATCGTACAGTAAGCAACGTGGAGTCAAGTCGAGTCACGTACGGAGGAAAGGTAAGCATAGGGACGTAAGCAAAGAGGGAAAACAGTCCGCAGTCTGCAAGGGAGATCGTAACATCACCAGAGATCTAGAAGGATGTGCCCTCTTCACAAAGTTCAACATCCGCTGGGGATACCACAATGTGCGCATCAAAGAAGGGGACCAATGGAAGGCGGCCTTCAAAATGCCACAAGGACTCTTTGAGCCCCGTGTCATGCTCTTCGGGCAGTGCAATGCCCCAAGCACCTTCCAATGAGTTATGGACAGGCTGCTTCGCCCACTAAAGCTCAAATACCCCAGGATGATTTTCGTTTACATGGACGACATCCTCATCGCCACACCCCTGGACCACGTCCTACACCGACAGATCGTCCACGAGCTCCTAGACGTCCTGGAAGAAGGATCATTCTTCCTCAAACCACAGAAATGTCTTTTCGAGCAATGGAGGGTCGAGTATTTGGGACTCGTAATCGATGGGGAATCACTACACATTGAATCCAGCAAACTAAAAGGAATCAAAGAGTGGCCCCGCACCCTCACCAGTGTTAAACAACTGCGATCCACTCTAGGAGTGCTAGGATACCAGCGCCCCTTCATCCCAGGCTTTGCAGAGATTGCCCGCCCACTCACCAGTCTGCTGAAGAAAGGAACCCACTTCGTCTGGACAAACGAATGCTCAACCGCCGTGGATAAGCTCATCCACATTGTTACCAATGACCCCGTCCTCTGGCAGCCCAGCCCAGCACGACCATACGAACTCAAGGTGGACGCCTCCCAGAACGCCACAGGAGTCATCCTATACCAATACGACCCCCAGGGGCGTCGCAGACCAGTGGGATATGACTCCAAAACATTTACCGCGACCGAGCGCAACTACCCCATCTGGGACAGAGAGTTCCTCGCCATTATCCGAGGGTTAGAACACTGGCGCCATCTCCTCATGGGCGCACAGCACCAGGTCCTCGTCATTACAGATCACAAAAACCTTCAGTACTACAGGTCCCCCCAGAAAATCAATCGAAGGATCGCCCGCTACATCCTCACACTGGGGGACTATGACATCGCCTTAGTCCACTGCCCAGGGGCAACCAATAAAGCTGACGCCCTCTCCTGCCGCCCAGACTTTGACAGCGCAGGAAGCGACAACGAAGACGTCATCACCCTGCCCCCACACCTCTTCGCTAACGCCGCAACCGCTGTGGATCTGGAAGATCGCACCCTGATAGCCCAGAAAGATCACCAACCCACGCTCGCCACATGGGCCTCCACCTACCCCCTGGAACGTTGCCCCGGGGGAGGGTGGTGGCACGCCAATCGCCTGGTTGTCGTGGCAGACAACGACCTTAGGAGGGGGGTAATTTCCCTCTACCATGACTCAGCGACAGCCAGACACCCGGGCATCCTAAAAACATGCCTCCTTATTGCCAAAGACTACTGGTGGCCCAACATGAAACAGACGGTCCTCGCCTACGTCAGAGGATGCGCCACCTGCCAAACTACCAAAGCCAACACCACGAAGCCAGCACCACCCCTCATGCCTATCACAACCAACCCAACCGCCCTGCCATTCGAGACAGTCGCCCTCAACCTCATCGTCAAACTGCCCCCATCAGAAGGCTTCGACTCCATCCTCACAGTAACGGATCACGACTGCTCGAAGGCTGCCATCTTCATCCCCTGCAGGGAAGCCATGATGGCCCCAGAGATCGCGACGCTCTACGCCAAAAACATCTTCCCCCACTACGGCATCCCCCGAAGAATCATCAGCGATAGAGGAACACACTTCGCCTCGCACTTTCCCAGAGAACTCTGCAGGTCCCTCGGCATAGAACAAAACATCAGCACAGCCTACCACCCCCAGACAGATGGTCAGTCCGAGTGCACCAACCAATGGCTAGAACAGTATCTCCGCATCTACGTCAACCACCAGCAAAACAACTGGGCCTTGCTACTACCAGTTGCCCAATACGTCCACAACGCCTGGCCCAGCAGCACCACCAAGCAAGCGCCGTTCCAGCTCCTCATGGGCCATGTGCCACGTGCCCATCAGCCACAAAGATCCGAGAAAATGCCGACACTCCAAGAACACCTAGACCGCATCCAAGAGGGACGGCAATCAGCACAAACCACCATCACCAACGCCCAGGCCCTTATCAGCTCCAGAAAGGGAGCACGATTTAAGCCATTCATCCAAGGACAAAAGGTCTGGCTCGAAGGGAAGAACATCCACATCACCCAGCCAAGCGCGAAACTTGCTCAGCGACGCTATGGTCCCTTCACCATCACCAAAGTCCTCTCCCCAGTAGTGTACCAGCTCGCCATTCCCCCGCAGTGGAAACTACGCCGCGTCCACGACGTCTTCCACGCCAGTCTCCTCACCCCATATATAGAAACCACCAAACACGGCCCAAACTTCACAGAACCGCCTCCTGACGTCATAGATGGAGAAGCAGAGTACGAGGTCGAGGCCATTCTAGAATACTGCCGATTTGGAAGAACCAAACAACCACAGTACCAAGTCAGATGGAAAGGGTACTCCGCAGCAGAAGACACGTGGGAACCTCGGACGAACTTGAAACATTCCTTGAACCTAGTCCGCCAGTTCCACCGAGATAACCCCGCCGCAATAAGAAAAGCCTATATAAGACACACCCTGTTCGCACTCAAAGCCCCATCTCCCTCTCTCGCCTCTACCACTCCCAGCTCACCCCCACCCGCTTACTCATTGCTCATGTCTGCCGATGGCTCGCCAAAAAACCAACAGTCTCCCCTCCAAATCATCAACATCGCCGCCCCAGCATCGCCGTCCCCAACGGAGCCCAGGACCAAGGATGACCACCCACAGCACCGCCCAGCAACGCCCTTCGCCGCCCACATATTCACCATCAGCGACAGCAGCTCCAGCGACGACACTGACAGTAATGGAGCAAGCGGACCAGATTCTGGACGAGATTCTCCTACTCGTGGCAGCTCACCCGCCCCCAGCCTCCACTCCGCCCCAGACCTCTCAGACCACCCGCTCAGCTCAGACAACTTCTGCGGAGTTTGCAACGCCCCCGTCCAGATCGGCGACGGCCATGCTACCTGGAGCGCCTCCCCCGTC
>QLOS01000072.1:0-11449 GCA_003313725.1 Russula sp. MG48 | reverse complement strand
GGTCGTTCTTTACAAGTACATGGTTTTATACCCTACTTCGCATGGTTGAGGTACGTAGGTTTGGAAAAGCGAAGGGGCAAGGGGCTGACAAGGTCCCGTCTGTCCGTGGACCAGGTTCTGTACTCTCGTTTGCATCTCTTCAAGAACATCGCGATGGAACGCGTGAATGACCCGACCTTCCATGATAATTCCAAGCCCACAGCCATGGATGTTGAGCTGATGCAAGCGATGCCGGGTGCTCAAGAGGGACAAGCACAGGCACAAATCACTGCTTCGCAGTACTACGAGCTCATGTTGGAAACTTGTGAACGGCTGTTCGATAACCAGGTAGAGCAATTTGTGTTTGAAGACCAGATACGTGAGATGTTTGGACTACACGTGCGTCTTTTGCCCTTGTCGAGCTGGACCATCAACTAACATGCTTGCAGGATGCGTACAAAATGTTCACCATCGACAAAGTTCTCGCCTCCCTCATTAAACACGTACGTCCCCCAGTTCCTCCATCGCAGCACGCGTAACATGGTTTCATAGGTTCAAAGCTGGGAGCAGGATCCAAAACTCGATAAGATCGCAAAATTGCTCTGGGACGAACGACGTCTGGAAGCCCCCACTGTCGAGGACCACCGCAAGCTACGCCGAGAAGCAGAGGAGATTCTAGGCCCTGAAGAAAGCCTGTTTCGAATTGACTGGGTGAGCTCCGCTCCCCTTATGTGTACCTCATTGGCTGATCCAACGCCGCGGCGCACGCAGCTCCCGGAATCGAAAATGATGACGTTCCAGCTGCTGAGCAAGGACGGTTCGAGCCTTGACGATGCGGAGGTGCTCTCTGGGCGCTGGCAGGCTTACGTTGAGGGTTTCGTGTCGGAGGCAGAGACGCCTGGCGTGCCCGTGATCAAAGTCCGCCGCCCGTTCCTTAGAAGGTCAGTTCACACTGTTGTTCCCCCATCCCCCACCCCATTCATCGTTACATCAGGTCTCTACCTTCCAAGGCCATGGCAGGGACAAAACACGACTTTCACGCCCGCGGCGGTCTGGAGATCAAGGTGTGCGTACGGACGTACCGGCTGTTTTACGTCTCACGAACCGAAGACGTCTTATGGCGTATACCCTCTGGCGCGGAGCACGAGCGCGCGAATACGAGGCTCGCCGCGAGGAACGCTGCTCGAGGGCGCTGGCTTGACAAGCCCACGTTCAGAGGCGGGGGTGCTTCATCGGAGGCAGCGGCGTCGGGGGTTGTAGACTAATATTTTCTTTTCGTCATTGGCACGCCTAGAGTTTCCGGGTCCGGGTCCGGGTCCGGGCGACAAAATTTGCCCATATGGTCAGGTACGCGGAAGACAAGAGGAATATACACTTCGATCAATAATGGCTCGGTCTGTATTGGTGTACTGTATCTTCTCAGATGGGAATGAATAATCAGGAAGCACTGCTATGCGGCTGCCTTTTTCTGTGCTGTGTCATTCATTCGCATTCTCGTCAGATCAGATCTCACGCCTCTTGTTGACTTTGGGCCCTGCTGCTAGTACTTTACTGAATGGCCCAGCTAGCTCACCAGAAGCCTGGGAGGGTGTCACGGTCAGGACGGTCAGTTACGTAATTTATATCTGGCACCAAACCTTTCAACCCTGTATACTGTAAGTCAGGGGAATTAACTGATTGCGGCCATAGACCCTGATTGCCCTGATTGCCCTGATTGTTACTTGTCATGTGATGTCCTATTCGAGTCGAGCAAAAGGCCATACTACCAAAGGTAGTGTAAGATAAACTAACGATGGTGAGGCGTCCGTGGAGTACGTAGGCATGACCTCTCACTGAGAAACACTGTTACCATGTTCTCCGGGGTTGGAGTTGATGATAACATCGTTCGAGTCATCCATCAACTGTAATTGCAATCATCAATTGGGTTACACGTGTATAAGCACAAAATCGAAGGTAAAAGTGGAGTTCAAACAGGTGCAGCGACTCGGAGTTGACTCGGAACTCCGAGTCGAGTTCTGTCGAGTTCTGCGGCCAATGACAATGACGTCACATCGCGCCCGACACAAACTGTGATCCGTCTAGAGCTTCTGCATTCGTAATCATGACCTCCGTGAATTTCGTATCTGCCCTGCCTTCACGGTGTCCCGGGATATTAGACTCGGGGGTAATGGGCAGTGTATGGCGGAACTTGCTATTGTACCTCGCATAATTCGAAATTAACCCAGATCCCTTTGATGCTGCAGGATCAATAGTTTGAACACTTCCGACTCGGAGACGATTACAGCATGTTGGGACTGCTTCATTGCCGTCGCCAATTTTCCATTTTCCAGGCACCCTGGGGCGCACTGCACGGCGGTTTGAGCAACAGTGAGGTATCGACTGCTTGCGTAGGAGGGCTGAGGCTTTCCCATGTTGAATGGAGGGCTATCGGTATGCTAGGGCTATAATACCCCCGTAGCGATAGAAATACCTTACAAGTTCAGCTACCCTCACAAACCGCGGGGGCCTATTGTATGAATATACTGTACGAATAAGGCGCACAATAATGGATTCGAAAAAAGAAAAAAAAAAAAAATACTGTACGAATGGTGGGGTACCTGACCTCTCTATGGAACGCTCCGCTACCTCTGTCCATTTATGGTTGATGCGTGGTCACATCCAAACGCTGGACAACTATCTCTGACGAATAAGTTCATATCATACATACGATTGCGCCCTAACGCTGGGCAATAATCCCCGAGGTGGCAAGCTTAGCTCCTTCAAGGGCGCACGGAATCTCCTGGATATCGTAGTTCTATTGCGCCTTGGGCCGAGGCAGTGGTACAACACATGGTGCTGAGACGGCGTTTTCATGAACCCTCTCGGCTATAAAAAGTAGACTGCGAGTCCACCTACCTTTGCCTACATTACCCACATCCTCACCCCCAACCCAATTCTCTACCTTGGTGCCCAATCTGCGTCATCTACAACGACACATCCTTCAGACGGCCATGGACAACAATGACATTTACTTTACCTCTGGGCATTCCTCTGGACATAGCTCGCACCAGGTAGGCGACTCTCTTCAACGATGAAGACGCCTTTTTGATAAATCTTGTACACGTCCCGACGCAGACCCTTCCCGTCACCGCCTCTAGACCAACAGGTATACATTGCCCCTGGTCCACATGCAAGGTGTCGGTTCAGCGCCATCAAGATTTGGGCCGACACTGCCTCTCATTCCACCTCCCGTGTTGGATCCACTGCCCGACGTGCTTCTGGAGAGGGTATCGTGAGGAAGATTTCAATAGGCATTTGAGAGAACAGAAGTGTGGACCGAAACCCGCACGCGAGCAATACCAGATATACAACACGAAGCTTATTCTCGACTGGGTTCTCAATGATAATGTACCCGTTGAAACGGCAGTACGCTACGCACTCAACTTCGTTGGGGAAAGGGCCCTGGAACTAGGAAAGGTGGAAGAGTGGAGGGATCTCTGGGGTCGCCAAGGGAAGAGGGGTCGACGTCACTACAACCACCTGCGCCACTGAGATGATGCGAGTAGTGCTGTAGATGGGTGCTACCAGTGCGAGGGTACATTGTCGTCCCAAGCGAAGGTGTAGCCAGGAATCAAGGGGGGAACGATAGCTGACAGATGAAGAATTTAGTCACGGGTGACGCTGGGCTATCACTATACGGCTTCGGAAATTGCAGGAAACGCAAAGGAATTGTTATGATTACAGAGCGAGCATAGAGTGTTTATATCCATGAGAGGAGACAATCAGGAGGGAATGCGATAGTAAGAACCACAAGCGATGTACTTAACAGTGCAAGGCACAGGGAATAGTGACAAGAGTAGCTTGAGAGTCATAACGAACGGTGTGGGAGGTGTGCGGTTGCGCGGCTTGAAGGAGATGAGTGGGTGTAAGAGCGGAAAGGCGTCTGGGAGCGTGGCTGTCACGCGCAAGTCGAGAGTGATCCTTACAGTCCCTTAATGCAACTGCACGTTCCCGGCTGCTTAATGGCAACAATGCATCTAGTATCACCATGTACCAATACTCCATAGATTTGGCCGCCGTGGTAGATGCAGCAGACCCCGACGAGGATTCTGTGCTTGATGTGTAACGTGTTGCCAAGCGACCTTGGTGAGTAGGGGCCTGACTCTAGGTCCATCCGAGTCAGAGGTGTAGGCATAGCGGTGGTGCAACCGCATAAAATAATGACAGGGACCAGCAGCCCACTGACGCCCTGTCGAAGGTTGGTGAACAACAGCCGAGAATGTGGCTATGAGTCCCGGCCATCCAGAAAGCAAAAAGTTGTTGAACTTTAAATTCCAAGAACGGCACCTCCAGGTATCGATTATCAATCACGAGCTGGACGTCCCGGCCGACGGCCCTGCGGGCTTTCCCTTGATTGGATGTCGGGGTCGTCGGGGTCCATCCTGTTGGGAGGGAATTACGGATGGTACCGGGCCGAATCTCGCAGGTTAAAGGGGTTAGAAAAATAAATCGCGGGATATACCATGGGCATTGATCAAATCGTCTAGGCGGAACTATATGACTGAACAGGCTGTAGTCCAGCGCCCGCAAATGGCCTTTTTGTTGTCACACCAAAATGATCAGCATTATCCGCTCCAGGTTGTCGCGTGTAGTCATCCCCTCCCCCAGGAAAATTTTCCGTGAGACCTTGGAGGTGCACCCATCTTCATTTCCTGCCCACCCGAGTATCACACGCCTCCATGGCGATGAGAGACGCAACGTACTCCCCATGCTGGTCACGGCCAGTTACGCCTATAAATTACAACTCGTGCAGACTGTTGCATACTAACTGGGGGGATGTGGACCTTCCCTGGTGGCCATAAGAGCATGGGCCCAGGGAGACTCACCA
Organism: Russula sp. MG48; assembly: GCA_003313725.1. Taxonomy (NCBI): domain Eukaryota; kingdom Fungi; phylum Basidiomycota; class Agaricomycetes; order Russulales; family Russulaceae; genus Russula; species Russula sp. MG48. The sequence continues at coordinate 6,603 of QLOS01000072.1, read as the reverse complement.
AGGCAAGGACAGTGAGCGGCCCCAACAAAGTGAACAATGCTTTTCGCCTCGGGTGTTCTCTAGCAGCTCTAACGTAGCATCGGAAACACATAAGTGAAACCATAAAGCTGCACTGTGTTACCTGTCTGGTTATTCTGATGTGACGGGACGGCAACTAGTTAAATTGCCTCTCGTCATCAGGAGGCAAAGACCCAGGCAGCATGCTAATTAAGGATGATGCCTGTGGGGCAGTGTGTACAAGTGACTCACGGAGGAGCGGGACTAATAGCCCGTGGTTTGCTCAGACACACAAGCACAGTGAAGGGTCCTCTTTGCGAGTTCATTCACGATGTAAGGGTTCCGGACGAGTCTACGATGACGGAAGTTTGGCGTTTAGTACATGAGGTTTGTTACTAAGATATTATGATGCCGAGATCGTCACAAAAAATAAGCAGGTAGGTGCCGGTGGTTTGAGAAATTCTGCTATGATCATAGAATTGCCACCAGGACGATCAATGACGACTCCACCATTCGGAGTGATGTGGCCCGCGTCCGGGACTGCATTCAAGTTTAGTTCGGGTGGTAGAGGGCTATACAGCCTATACATCTGAAAAACGCATTTAGAACCGTTTAGAATAAATGGTCCCAAATGGTTCTAAACACCTCCCGTTTTGCAGATGCAGAATCTGCACATGTGGAACAGGGCTCGAGATGCAAAAGTGAATCATGGAGGAAGCACAGGGAAATCGAACATACTCACAAAGACAACGGGTGATAGGACGATCGTTGCTTTTAGGGTTGGTACCATGGCATTCCTATGCCAAAAGAGTTGCCACATTGACCCATTACGTCCTCCGTTTGGCGATGTTGAACAAATTGTAGCTGTAGATCAGTGCTTGATAAATTGCATCGCATCATACTGAATCCAATAGTGTGCTCTCAGGCCAGAGGAATAGTGAGAAGTTCATCCAGCCCTTGCACGGTGGAGGGGTGCGCCCCGCCGACCAGAGGTTGGTTCAGAGTCAAGACGCGTTGTTCCTCCATTACATCAGCCGTGTGACTACATTCCTAATGCGTGCTTTCCCTCTGTCGCTCCCTTTGCCCCTCCTGTGCCACTTCCCCTATTCCATGTCCCCCCCTTGCGAATAGCGGTGTCCTCACCGCGTTCGGCCGCAAGAGCTCGTGTTCAAGCTGTTGTTCCTCCAGCTTGCTGCCTGGTTTGGGTATGAACGTGCGGAGCCGCCGTGCGCTGAACTCCCCGTCTATGGGTGTTCCATCCAGTCGTTCGAGGGTGTAGGCATTTTGTATCCGGTCCTTGACCCTGTAGGGCTGTGACCATTTTGGTAGTAGTTTCCGTTCCATCTTGAATGTGTAGTCCAGGTCACTGCGATAAACCTGAACTAGTTGCCCTTTCTGGAATATGACCTCACCTGAGTTTTTCAATACGCGTTTGTCGAATGCGTTTTTACGTGCGATTGCGTGTTTCACTATCGCCTCGTACCCATCTAGGCGTTGCTGCGCTGCATATGCCATGTGTATTGCTGCCTCCGTTTCATTTGGTTCTGTGCCCACGGTGTCAAGTTCTGTTCTAGGCGTGTTGATGGCCATTCCAAGTAGGAGTTCCTTCGGCGTGAACTTCAGTGCTGGGAGGATGCGGTGGTTGAGGGCGCTGACTGCCTCGTCGAGGTGGTCTGGCCAGCTCCTTGGGAGCTTCTCCCAGCTTCCGTCGTTGTCCTGTTCACCTACTTCTGGTGCGCACAACCGCCGGAGTACATGTAGTAGGATCTTGTTTGCGCCTTCTACCAGCCCATTCACCCATGGGGAGTATGCCGGGGTGACATGGTGCTTACACCTGTTTGCTTGGCAGAACTCGCGCACCGTAGTATTGTTGAAATGGGACCCACCATCTGTCATGAACGCCTCTGGTGCTATGAAATTGTTTGCTATGGTACTCATCGCGTCAACTGTTGTTTTCGCGGTTCCTGCTGTCTTGTATTTGAACGCCCATATGTGTTGCGAGAATGTGTCCAAGTACAGTCCGATTGTATGGTAACCACCTTTCCCTGGTGGCATTGAGAGGTAGTTGCCTACCATCAGCTCGAAGGGATGCCTTCTGGTTATCGGCTGGAGGAGTGTGTTGAGCCGTGTGGGTCCAAAGTTTTTACACTGCGCGCAAGCCCGTACTGCCCGTAGTATCGATAGGTCAAGGTTCAGGCTGGTGATTCGGTCCTGTAGCGCGACCTTGATTCCGTCTCGGCCCATGTGTCCTCCCTGGCAGTGCTGCTCCGTGGCCAGCTGTTCCGCCTCCGTCTGCGATACGCACTCTGTCCGCATTCGTGCTCTCGTGCTTGTCCCTCCGTGCAGTTTCCATAGTTTGCCATTCTCGATGATGTATTGGGAGGCCCTGTGTCGTGCACGTTTCCGGTCCCGGACCATTCTCGCGCTGTCCTGCCCAAGGATCGCGTCGATGACTTCAATGAAGAGGTGTTCACTTTTTAATCGAGCTTTGAGGGCTGTGATCTGCTCCTGTGCTCCTGATTCGAGGGTGATTAGGACGTCATTGGTTAGTCCCACCTCCTCGTCTCTGTCTGGGTTTACCGTCCATTCACTACCATCACCGCTCTGCGCTGGTTGGCCTTCCCACTGGCGGCTTAGTCCATCCGCCACGACGTTGATCTTTCCCGGGACATGGCGCACATCTATGATTTGGTGTGCTAGTATGCCTTCGCGCCACCACATGTGTACTGCGTTTGGTTTTTCGCTCAGTAATGTGTCCCTTAGCGCTTGGCAGTCGGTCTCGATCTCGACTGGGAATCCCCATATTATATCAGAGAACTTATCTAGTGCGAATTTAAGGGCAGCAAACTCCAGTAGGAATGGTTTGTACTTAGCTTCCGATGCGGACGTCCGTTTTGACGCAAAGGCGATCGGGTGGAGCTTTTGTGACACTGTTCCATCAGGCCTGGTGTGCGGGAAGCATTGGGCGAGTACTCCGGCGAAGCCTTCTTTGCATCCGTCCGTTGTCACTATGAATGGCGTTCCGTCCCACCTTGGCCCTCGCAGAATGGGTTCTGCAGTGATCGCTGCCTTGAGGTCGAGGAACGCTTTCGTGTGCTCCTCTTTCCATTTGCCCTCCAGTTTGTGCGCTCCCATCGCGCGGCGATACGTGGACTTCGTGCATGGTTGTGGCAGCTCGACCTCTTTAAGTAGGTTTCTGAGGGGCCCTTCGATTCGGGCATAGCCCTTCACTAGGTCACGGAAGTGCCCTGTTAACCCTACAAAGGAAACCAGGTTTAGTGCCGTCGCGGGGCACTTCCAGTCCACCACTGCTGTGAGCTTTGTGAGGTCCGGCAGCACGCCGCGCTGTCCTATCCATGCTCCGGCAAAGATTGCTTCCGACATGAAGAGTTGCGTCTTTGTGGCTGACAGTGACAGTTTACGCTCGCGCACCCTGTCCAGGATTCTGGTGAGTTTACCTATCATCCCTTCGAATGTGTCTGCCGCCGCTCCTCCATCATCAATGAAAATTTCTAGTGTTTCTTCTGCAATGAGGTCGTGTAGGTGTGTCGCTGTCACCACCGCGAATGCAGTGGGGGCACCTGTTAGCCCAAATGGCATGCGCACATACCAGAAGTGCCCCAGGCCTTCCACGTAGAACGCTGTGTATGGCCTTGAGGTGGGATCTATTTCGACTGCGTAGAACCCTGATGCGAAGTCAATGACGCTGACATACCTATGACCGCTGAGTCGGTGCTGTTTTGCGCGTATGTCCCCCTGCGGCATAGGTGCTACCTTTGAGTGCTTGTTTACCTCTTTGAAGTTCTGGCATATGCGCCACTTCTGCTCCCCTTCGTCTGGCTTTGGGGTTTCCACCGTCTCTTGTCTGGGTGGTACCTCGAAGCATGGTGTCAGTCCTGCTGCAATGCACTCTTCGTTTACCTTTCGCTGAAGCTCCTCTAATGTCAGTCCTTGCCCGTCATGTTGTTTTTGCCCAAGCGTGGTGGGTGACACGCATTTGATCTGGGCCGGGTCCGCGTGCTCGATGATACCCGCCTCCAGCATCTCCAGGACCTTCTTATGCAGGTATCGCCTCTGCGGCGGTGTGAAGGTCCGTTGTCATGCTTTCATTGGTAGTTGCGTGTCCGTGGGGATGTTGAGACTAAGTAGGGCATCTTTGGCTGGGACCACCTCGCGGACCGAGAGAGCAAAACAGTCGGCGTATGCAGTGACTAAGTCTCGTACCTTTTCTCTCTCGGCGTCTGCATCGGGAAAAACTTACTTTGTTAATCTGGATTAATCCGGAGATAATTTGATTAATTTAGCCGAGATTATTCAGATTAACTCGATTAACTCGATTATTCAGATTAACTTACCCCCCCATAATTTAGAGATAATTTAACAATAATCTGGTGTTAATGGCACGTTAAGAGAGATAATTTGGTGATAATCAGGTATCAATCACGCGTTAATCAGGGATTGGCCACTCATTAATCAGGTATTAATCACGCGTTAATCAAGGATTAATCACACATTAAACTCGTCCGCGATCCCAACCATTACATGTATTGAGAGTATCACTAATCTATGATGTAATATGCAGTAATTGGCCAACAGCCTTACAGCCAACTACGATGATGAAAATGTGACACGACACAGCAAGCCAGAATTGACAAAAGGTATATATAGGGAACCACTGCTCTGGCAAGAAACTGTCAGTGCTGTGCTGTTGAATGATAAAAACACGTACACTGGACCCGACAGAACCTCATGTTGAGATGACAAGTCATATGTGAGGGCTGAGTCACCCACGGTGCAGACATCCTGCTCACTTCCGCAGCATGTGTTGGGCAGGGCATGAACAGGACGAGGGGGCGTGCAATGGTGCTGGCATGGCTGTGGCAGCGGTGACGGTGCCGGCGGCATGCACAGCACTGTAGGCCTGGGCTGGTACATCAACTCATATGGAACAGAATGTACAGAGGCACACCGTAATGAGGATGCTCTGCATTCAGATCTGCACCCAACTGGTGCCGGCACTTTGTGCTTGTGAGGCGTCAGCTCTGTGAGTTCACACACGGGGGTGGCAGCACTGGACACGAGGGGTGAAAGAACCACAAACAACGGGGGAGGTGGGTAGGTAGCCATTGGAGTTGCCGTAGTTGTTTGGGAGGGCAAAGGTGGAGTGTGAGAGGCAAAACCCGAGAGAAAAAAAACGGACCTACCGATGGGACGGTGCTTGTGTCAAGTGCCACCATCATGACAATGATGGGGCTGGTGTACCCCAGGTACATTTCAAAGGCCCTAAAAATAAAGCCAAAACAGAATGTGAGTTCATGCGTGAAGGGCGAGTGTCGCAACGTGGCGGTTGTGAGTGAACTCTTGGGGGAAAAAAAGTTCAACGTGCGCGCCCATCACATGTCACATGTCACGTACTTGAGCACGCCAGTTGACCTTTTTTTTTCTAAGTCAACTCAACGCTGCTTAGTGAGCATTAGTTCCATCTACCTACAAAGCCCCACTAGGAACAGGCCAGGCTGCAACATCGACATTGAGAGTGGCGCGCTCTATCTGGCAGTGCAGCTTGTCCTCGTCATCCTATCCGCCATCCAGCACCCCGCGCAGGGAATCGCACTAGCACTTATTATCATTCGCCTCGCCCTCGGACTCTCGAGTACGCCATCCGGAGGGCTTGGCAGTGGAGCAGTGTCATCGTCGCAGCCTGTACATACCCGGGGTGCAGACAAAGACCCTTGGCGGTGGCGGTACTATGACCGCCGCGAGTCACATGGCATCCCCGTAGGCAAGCCTGTATGACTGCACGAGCGCCGCTCCTCCACGTGCAGCTGCGTCCACCCCGTCGCTGCCTCCAGTTCGTCATCCTCCCCGTCCTCCACGCACAGACTCCACAAGCCGAGCACAAGAGCTTGAGGTGCATGCTGATGAAGATGGTGATAAAGCCTGCGATGAGGGACAGGGTGTTCACTGGGTTACTGGTGTTGAGGTCTTGGAAGATGATGAGGGATGTAACGATGGTGGCCATCGAGAAGCAGACGTAGTGAAGAGGGTTCCCTCTGGATAGCTCAGTGTATGAGGGATGGCAATGTGAGGAGGGCAGAGTGGCAACACGTACACATTGGTGGAGACAATATCGAGAGAAGTACCAACCCCTACATGTACTAGTAAACAATGCGTTAGTGGATTAACAACGCGTTAATGATGCGTTAATGATGCGCAAGCGAATTAACGACGGATTAACGACGCGTTAATGATGCGTTAATGACGCGCAAGCAAATTAACGACGAATTAACGATGCGTTAGCGAATGATAATGATGTTAATGGTGCATTAGCGATTAACGATGCGTTAGCAAATTAACGATGCGTTAATGATGTGTTAATGATGCGTTAGCGAATTAATGACGCATTAATGATGCGTTAACGACGCGTTAGCGAGTTGTAATGACGCATTAGCGAGTCGTTTAGTCTATTATCTTCTATTATCTCGCTTAATACTAAATTATCTGCTCGCTAACGGCGATTAACGCGGGAAGTTTTTCCCGATGTGTTAGGTCATCGCCAAGCTTCACCGCCTTCCATATGGCTTCTACCCGCTTTGCGTTGAACGG
>QLOS01000071.1:12660-53811 GCA_003313725.1 Russula sp. MG48 | reverse complement strand
AGATAGGCCCTTTCGCGAGACTCCTTTTCCCATACCCACCCACCCACTGCGAGCAACGCAATCATTGCAATGTACGCATAACTGGGTGGGACCCTGTCCCGTTGGAGTTTCCGTTCTCGTCCACCAAAACGTTCCCCCCCCCCTATCGCCATTCCGCGAAGCACGCAACTCTCATGTCATGGCGTTTTCCCGCACCTGTCATATTTGCATTCAAAGCCCTCCCCACACCTCCCCGACTCCTTACACATTTCCTAGCTGTCTTCGATTCGAGTCAGCAAGATTGTCACATACGCAGGCACTCGATATGTATACCTGCTACAGTTAACGTCGTCTCGTCTCCGCCGGCAAACAATTATTTGTCCTGCAGCGCTACACAGGTGCGGTAGTTGAAAACATAGACGCCGATGCCTGTGACAAAGGGCCTCGGCGAGCTGTACAAGGTAACGCCGCAGCAGGTTAACTTAGTGCCGACCCTGAGCGATTTGCGCCTCGTGTCAGTTAACTTGGCACAAACATCAATTAAGTTACAGCACTCTCGAGTAAGAAATGACAGATCGTGCTTCGACTACTGCACACGACTCATCATCATCAGGCGCAGGCGAAGCTGCGGTGACTACGCGATTGGAAGATAGGGTAGCGCGTGGTCACGAAGGACGGCCCTTTGTTGTTTTGTTGACGGTTGAACCGTGTCGTCGTACTTAAAAACTGCCAGCAGGGCGGATCGCGCCAGCACCCGCGACGGGAAAATTGCCACCGACCGATGGGCCGGAGGCCGAAACCGAGAGAGAGTGGGCAGCGGGGTCGGAGCGTCCGGGGGAATACCGGCTACCCAAAATCCCAATAAGACGAGCCCAGATGCCCTCAGCCCCAACCCCAGAGTCATCCCTAGGATCGCTCTCCTATGTGTGTACGGCACACTAGAACTTCCCCAGAGAGCCGTGCCCCCCTAAAACGAGCGAGCGAGCGACTTTTGTGATAGGCCGTAAAGGGCCCGTTATATGGTCAGATGAGGGGTAAACACCATCACCCCCTCTTTATTGTGCTGTGTCACTCCACAACACGCACATACACACGCATACACACATAGCAGTAAGCAATCATAGTTCAGCAGACACGGCGCGGTGCAAAGCCCCACTTCATTCGGGGCGTTCCGTACTGCTTCCGTAACCCACCATCAAGTGCCGGCTCAACAAGGCTGCTATATACGAGTTGAGAGGGGGGTTCCAAGGATAAGCCGATGCCGTCACGATTGTGTCAGAAGGGCCGTGCTTGGTCAGCGAGATTTGAGTTGGCGTTATGATGGAATGTTGGACCCGCCAACACGTCCCCGTTGCTCCCCCGATTCAGTCACAGGAAAATGGAAAGCCCCGCGCCGGTGCAGGGTGGATATTGTTGGAGCTGTGCGGCATTGTCCGTTAGGGTCCTTTTTTTTTTTGGCCCTCCGCTGTTCACAAATTTTTGTTCCCGCGGCTTCGCGGTGTCCGGAGACGGATGTGTTGAAATCCTCCGCCACCCACCACAATAATACTTGTAACCAAGGGTTTATTCGACCAGGGGTCAACAGTATAAGCCACGGCGCCGCAAAATGAGAACAGCTCGTTCCAGGGTCAGGGATACACAAAGGTAAACTCCGTATCTCAGATCAAAATCCAAAAAAGCCTTATCGTCCTTGCCATTTATGGCTCATTTGAGCCGCTGTCATGGTTGCCGGCGATCGCGTTCGAGACCATCGTTGGATCGTAAACACGCGGCGAGTCGCGCGACTGACGCACATCAATAGGACCGATTGGCAACTAGAATTCCCGAGGAACGAAGGAAAAACAGAATAATGACAACGACAAGAAAGCACAGATGGAAGAGAAGTCAGATAAGTCATACGAAAATGCAGGAGGGGAAAGCATGCAGATATGGGATATTTACAATAGAGGGAAAGGGGTGTTTGTCCGGCACTAGTACTCTTGGGCATAGACACTCTCGAACGCGTGTGAGGAATTAGCAGTGCCATGGGGGAATGGAAGGGGGTCGAGCTCAAGGGGGTGATGGAAATATGAATCGTTCGGGTTAACGTACACCTGGGGGTCAACATGGCACCGTGGGCGCTCCGAAGACCTCGCGCTCGAGTGGACCAGCGACACGGACGGGGAGCGCGCATCGGTAGTGGGAGTAGAAAGCGCATCGGACTCGTCGTCCGAAAGATCCTCGACCGTGTCCGGCACAGGTAAATCATCGATATCATCCTCAGCGCAATAAGGTAGCGCAACGTTGAATGGCGGGTAGCCAGAGTCAAGGGAAGTATTAAGGGGCTGAAGCTCGAGGGGACTTAAGAAAGGGGGATTGTAGGGTGGATAGACAACAGGGTATGGCATAGAGATGGGAGTATTATTATACACGGGGTGGCCAAGGTCATCGGTAGAAGACATGGGAGATGCTGAAGGTGTTAAAGGAGGCAAGTCATCCTCGTCGTCGTCGTCGCCGACATGAAGAAGAGTGACAGGTTCATTCGAGTCCTCAGAATCTTGAAGTTCGAGCGACTCTAGAAGCGAGTCAAACCATTGACTCTCTGAGCTGTCGTCATTCACGCTGCAAGGATTATCAAGGAGCTTGCGGGCATCGGGGTAGATGAAAGAGTCGTGTTCTGCGTCGAAGCACACCTCTTCATCCTCGTCGCCTGTGTCAGAGGTGTAGGTGGGAATAAGCTCAGACGTATTGTTGGGGGTGCAAGAGGCGGTGCTGTTGGGCTGCGAACGAGTGATCGAGTTTTTAAGGAGGACCCAGCGGTGCAAGCTACGACTGTCCTTGGTGCCTCCGCCAACGGCCAAGCTTAGCTTGGACCGGGTGACTTGAGATAAGCTCTGATTGTCAGACGACATTGAGTGATACGAGAAAGGGGATATGTGATGTTTTAGAAGAGGCACTGAGATCAAGGTTTGTGTTGAGGAGGCATGACACGTCAAGAACAAGACAGCTTGAACTCACAAGATGAGGAAGACGATGAAAATGGAACTGTCTTTTTAGCTGTGTATGCGGTATACGATGAAGGGTTCGAAAAGGATGGTGCCGTGCTTTGATTTTCGGACGTGCTTGTCAACCATGCTGGTGGTGGTTTGAAACCGCCGTCTCTGTCTGAGAGGGTGTGGTGACAGGGGACGGGATTAAATAGAGGAGAAGAGATGGTGAACAAAAAAGAGGGCGATTAAACGAACATCGGTGTGTCCAGGACGAGTGGGGCGAGTGGGCGGGGAGTTAAGTGTAAAACGGAGGCGGAGTGGTTGGTCCTTTTATTGGGGCCGTCAAAAGGTGACTCCTCTTGGGTTGGGTCACGCACGTATGCTGTCCAATTCCCCGGTTTATGGTTACCATCGTCGGACAAGATCGGCTTCGGCCATTCCGAACATTCCGAAAAGGTGATTATGCTCATTCGTTCGTCATTCTGCCCCTTTTTGACCTTGTTTCAGTTGTATGATATGATATGATATGTCTAAGCCGGGTACATAATCTGACGTGTTTATACACCACTTATCGTGAAACGACGTTCAGACGAAATCGATACAATGGCGTGAATTCTCACTCCACAAAGCTCATCCTCATCACGCAACGTCATTCAACTCTCATCCTCTCGTCATCTCCCACTTCTTCGTCCTTAACTGTCTCCATCAATTTTTGTATCTTCTTAGAACTTTTCGGTGACAGGTCCCTCGCAATAGCAAGCATTCGGGCAGACTGGACTTCGTCCCCGATTAGTCGGTATGCTCTCGCAAGCTGAAAGATAACGTTCGACTCGTCTGGAGATGTGTCACGTAGGCGTTCTAGATCCCTAACGGCGACCTATCGATCAGGGGAAAGAGAAGAAAAAGATGAATATGTTAGCACGCTCACTCGGAGTCATCATGTCTCGAACCACTATACGCACCTCATATCGCTTCATAGAGATAAGCATTTTCGCTCGCCGATAACGCACGAGCGCGTTCTCCGGTGACAGTTTCACTGCCTCATTGAACAGAGTGAGGGCCCCTTCTCGATCCCCGCGCCTCTCTACAGCCTAGCGAACATTTTGGTCAGTCCCCTAGAGAACAGTCGAGCACGCGTTCAGCCTTCAACATACCATGCCCACGCAGCCGAGTAGTACCGCATTATTAGGGTGGATCTCCGCTGCCATCCGATAGTGATACTCCGCCATACGGATCTTGCACTTTCTCAAGTAACACGTCCCCAGTCCGTACCTGCGAAGAAACACGCGCCCAAGATAAGCATGCACGATCCCAAGTGAGGCCAAACGCTATCAGAACTAGCATCGGAGGTAGCCCGGGCGACGAACCAAGCGTTATAATGCCGCGCGTCCGCGCGAAGCGCCATCTGAAATGACAGGATGGCCTTGTCGAGGTCCTCGTCAATGAACTCGTGCCCCGCAAGCGTGAACGCGTACGCGCAGGTGGGGTCCAGTTGCTGGGCACGGCGAAAGCATGTCAACGCCTGCGAACGCTCCTTCTGCAATGAAAATGTGTTTCCTATCGCTATCCACGCCTGTGGGGAACGTGGTTCGATCGACAACAGCTCTTGTGCTAAGAAGGACAGCTGAACTGGCCGTTGGAGATGCCATAACAGGGTCGAATACACTTCCATGTCCCACAGCCGATAGGGGTCCAGTGCCCTCACCGCCTGGAAGGCACGCTCCGCCTGTGTAACCACGTGACGTAAAACGTGCATTCTCGTGAATGGGCATGGCCTGGCACCACACGGAAGAGTACGTACAGATGTGTAATCGGTCCGCTCGTAGTGCGCTTTCCCCACCATAGCCATCACATATGGGGACCGTTGATGAACATGCGGTAACTTGTCCAGCTCCTCCATACACAGCGCAGTGTTGTACATAGCCAGTGCCCTCGTAGCGCTGGCGAATAGCCGCATAAGGTCGTAAATGTATTGGTCTGCAAGTTCAACTTCGTAAGCCTCTTGCGCTGCCTGTTCTTGCGACGCGGTCCAATTGCTTGGCGCTGGTGAGGTATCCGACCGCGGCGATAACGTTACCGACTGGGGCGATTGTGAATGCGTCGCATCCCCACTAGGCACTGGCTCGTCTTCAGAGTCAGTCGACTGCGATCGTGTCCGCGTGCGAGGCCGACGTCGGTCTCGGACCGGTGGGGGCTAAAATATACGGAATACACATGAGCCATAAAGCTACTTCCTAAAACGTCACGAACGGAAAATGCGGACCTTGCTGGGCATTGGCGGCTTATTGCCAGTGCCCATCAATCTCGCGCTCCGCCGCGTGCCCACGCCCGAAGCATTCCCATCTCGGTCAGATCGGTTGCCAGTTGCCGGCGCATGCCTGGAGGACGCCACCGTAGGCTGAGGACGGCGGCCCGCAGATGAGAAGAGGTTAACAAGAGTCAAGGCCGGGCGTGCGCGTGCCTTTTTTGAGCGTGCGTCGTCTACAGCGGCCACCGGTTTGGACGCCTTCTCTACCCCACGGGCCGTAGACCGTAACTTTTTTAGAGCAGGCCCACCCTCGTCCGCAGAAGAAAGTGCGCGGGACGAAGGCATCACACCGCCTTTCGCGCGCTGGTGCGCTTGGAGGATAGAAATTTCGGGCAGGTGTGAGACCGTGTCGTCGGTCAGCCTGCGTGAGACATTAGAATTTGAACATGCGTGTGATTGGGCTCTATCCCACATAGAATCTCGAGGACCCAATTTTCCCATCCGGACAGGTAGCGCATTGATAGGTTCTGGTCTTCGGAACAGGTTTCCGGTGTTGCCCGTATCAGGCGTAAAGAAGCCGGCACCAGTAGCTGTTGGAATTGGAGGATGCGACGGTTTCGTCATCAGCTGTTCATCTGGAGAAGTGCGCTTGATTGGTGGCGGCCGTGAGGGGAATAATTCCTCGATCTCTGGTACGGATCCTGCACAGCGAGCCGTTTGTCAATGAAAGTTGTGACAAGATCCGCGGGGGTTTTCACCTAAACCACATAATCCCTCGAAGGCTTCCCAGATCATGGGATTGAGAGCCAAGGCCCGAAGAAGGCTGCTGCGGGCCTGGTCAGGCAGGTTACCCTTCAGTGCTGTGAGCCCAGACCGGCAGTGGAGTACGGCCTCCTCGGGAAAGGTCCGCGCCCCTCGCTGGTCCGGTGACACTGTGCGAAGGAACGGGTGAGCAAGTCAGGCACGCTTCATGGATCTAATGGAACGCACCCGCTGGGACCTCAGTAGTGGCATTCTTCAAAATATCCTCCAGCGCCTCCCGCGCCTGTCTGTGCCTGCCCAACGTAGAGCAACACTTGGCCTTAATTTCAAAGCACCCATTACACCGCTGATCCTGAGGAAGGTTCACAAGGTGTAACGCGGAGTGAGGCTGATTGGCTCGGAGCATGGCTGTCGCGTAAAGATGTCGCGCGTCGTGATTTTCGTGATCTAGAGCAAAATATCGTTCCGCGTAAAAAATTGCGGATTTATGGAGGTCTGCGTCGAGGCATGCCCAAGTGAGAGTGTTGAAGCGCTTGGAAAGGTATGGTAGGAAGGTTGGAGGGGATTCAGATTGCTGCGACTGCATGCGTTCTAGGGAGGGCAGACTGTACCACGAGATACAAAATTACAAGGTGCGTCTTCACACGAAGTGCGGTGGGATATGGAGAAGGCGTGGAGGAGGACAGAAAGGACTCGGACGTGGACAAAAAGTCACTGTCAAGGTGTATACACGCTTACGCCTGAACCAACACACCCGTGTAACTATTGGTCATGTGATCTACGCGTCACTGGCAGCAGCATCGTGGCGGTCAATCGTTGTCATATTCCCTATTTTGTTTCTACAAATGCTACCCTTACTCCTAATGACCGTGACCATCACGCTCAGGTTGTGGCTCTGTAATACTTTTGTCAGCGTTTACATCCCACATACCTCAAAGAAGACGTACCTGGCGTTACTTGGATCGCATCGTCGATCCGTAGCAAGGAAACTGCTGCCTCAAACGCAGACTTGAGGCTACGAACCTTGCTAACTGTAGGTTCAAGGACGCCAGCAGTGACGTTATCCCGCACGTCGCCCTTCAGCAGGTCCAGTCCATAGCGCAACAGGACCTTCTTAGGGTCCCCTGCGGGCGCGTTCTGAGCTGCATTGTGATAAGAACGTAGCTTCGCCACCAGGTCGGTCGCATCCTTAGCCGCATTCACCGCGAGGGTCTTCGGGATGATGAGAAGTGCACTTGCGAATTCTGCAATAGCCAATTGCTCACGTGAGCCCTGTGAGATGTAAGGATCGTTATTTCATATTTGCTGACACGAAGGTTGGCCGAGAGAACGTACCAAAGTCGTAGCAAAGTTTTCAAGATAGATGCTCAGCGCCGACTCCACGGCACCTCCACCGGGTACAACACTCCCACTCTCCAGTGTTCGCTTGATTATAGACAAGGTGTCATGCAACGCGCGCTCCATCTCGTCGAGCATATAATCATTGGCCCCACGGAGAATAATTGAGGAAGAATTGACCACTTTCGTGCCCTTCACAAGGATAAGTTCATCGTCCGAGATGCGCTCCTGCACGACCTCTTCTGCTGTGCCAAGATAGCTCGTCTCAAATGTTTCTTCTCCTTCTAGATTCGCCAAGCTTGAGACAAGCTGACCACCGGTAGCTTTAGCGATACGGCGGAGGTCCTCCTTTCTGCATCGGCGGACTGCCATGGCGCCAGCTTCCACGAACTCCTTCAATGCAAGATCATCGATTCCCTTTGTCGTCAGCACGACATTGGCACCAGCGGCCAGAACTTTTCGGATCCTCTCGAGTGTCATTTCCGACTCCCTGGTAAGATGCATTAATACGATTCACGCGAGAATCATCACTTTAACTACCGCTTGCGAATTTCCTCAAGTTGCTCTGGATCGTCGATCAAGATTTGAATGCCTAACTGCATGCGTGTTTTGCGAAGGTCGATGTCGAGGCAGGCGATCTTGGCGTTAGTTATTCGCGTCTTCATCGCTAGGGACATTATGGATTTCTCTATAAACTATCATCCTAGTAATGAATGGGACAGACCTTGGCTGGCAACGGTACAGTTTAACGCATAGCCTTGCACATAGAGCGATTCCCGAGCACTCCGTCCGTGGGCCTTCAAGACGTTCACGGCCTTGACGGGGTACTTCGTCTCGCCGCGAGTGTTCACGGTTTTGACCGCCAGCATGGCATTCACCGCCATGGGTGCGAATAAGTCATCATCGCTAACTTAGGGTTGAGCGGCCGAGATGTGGGTCATAGGGAAAGGCAGAATGCTCACGCGGCAATGATTTTACTCGCCATACTCGTCTTGGCTGCATTTATCAATGCATCCCGACCTAGGTGTTCCACCTTCACACTCAACTGATCTTGCAAAAATCTCACGGCCTCACGACATGCTAGTCTGTATCCCGTGATAATAGTAGTGGGATGGATCTTTGCCTTTACGAGCTCGTTTGCCCGGCGCAGTAACTCGGCAGCGATAATCACGACGGACGTGGTGCCGTCGCCGACTTCTTTGTCTTGCTTTTGTGCGAGATCTACAAAGATACGGCCAGCAGGGTGTTCTACAGAGAGGAGAGAAAGAATGGTGGCCCCGTCATTTGATATCGTGACTTCCTGTGCGTTCGCTCGCGTTCGGTGTGATAGGAACCCATTGAGAGAACGTACAACATACCCCGATATTATCTACGAGCATTTTATCGAGACCTAACGGCCCAAGAGAACTTTTTACGACATTTGCTATGGTCTGTGTCGCGACCACTAAAGTTGCACTTGAGCTAGAGATCTCATCGAAAGATCGCGATGTTGAACGCACCATTCTGGTCCCTAATATCCTGTCCGGACACCCTGTCTCCTCCCAAGAAAGCGCCTGCCCTGGGATCGCGTTGGAACATGGCGGTTTGTGAAAGATGCGCGTGGTGCTATGAGGTCAGCATGAGTCGCGCTTCAGTCAGTCGGAAGATGCCGATGTAAAGGTTGATCACTACTACTGCTCTTGAAGGGTCTTCCCCTCAGGCCATGTTTATTCTACCCCTTGGACTACATAACAACTGCGGCGAGGATACAATCTCGAGAGACTACAGGCTACCCTCAGTTCCGCTAAGTATGATGCTGATATCAGGTATATCCACCTTGAGATAGTCAACGAGAGGTTCCCGTGGTGGCGGGTTGTCAGGGAAGTGCTCTTCGGTCGAAGGACCCAACTGTTATGACCTACGATCAGAAATGTCCACGACTAAACCGTTTGCCTTGCATACCTGAGGGCTTCTGCCCCGTCTCCGAGATGCGAAGAACAGCCCTCCCTCGGACTCGTCTGCCTTACTCGCTTTCTCTGGAGAGGTCTTTCTCTGCGCCTTTCGGAACTCTGTGAACCTGCCCGCGTGCTTCACGACCTCTGCTTGCACCGCAAAGCCTGTGCATGGCGCGATGGGATCTGTCATGCGTGGGATGCGTACGGGGACGTAGCCGACGCTGATGTTCTCCGTGATAGCGCCTTCGAACGGGTTATCGTCAACACCGGTAGGGGTCCCGCCAGATGGTTCTGCACTGCGGAATGGATTGCCGACGTTGCGCAGCGCGGAGAAGAACGAGCTTCTGCGGCGTGCAGCGCCCGGCCTGGATGAGTCTTCCCCCGCGCCCGCGGGGGGAACAACAATAGACTCGAAGCCCGAAGCTGCCTTTTCGGACTTTCAGCTGACAATACGTCAGAGATGACGGGGCCCTTACCCCTGGCACGGGAAGCCCCGATTTCTTCAGCTATGGACTATGGTCACTTGGCAGGGTTTTCAAACTTTTGTGTGCACACACCGTCCCGTCTTTCCCGGCTTCTGTTTCCTTGGTGCTTCCGCCTGTTTGTTCTACTGCTGTTCCAGACTTCTACAGTATGGAGCGTTGTCAGTCCGTGATTGACTACCGGAATGGTGCTGTTCAGCTCACCTTAGTGGCTTGAAGATCAGCTCTTGAGCTGGCCAAGGTAGATCTTATGTAGAGTACTGGAGTCAAACGGTTCATCAGAACTGAATCGTGTGTGGGCGCCCTGCGCCAACGTGGGTAGTAGATTTGTTGCATAAATATGTATACTATGTTGATATCGTCCACACAATAAGATCTGGCTATCAGTCTATGTTGCACTAGTCTAATCTTTAATGACCGAGCATCGCCGGCGTCCTACTAAACCTGACCTTTATATCTTTGGTCAACGTAGGCCTACGTCTGACGCCACCCTCAGCCCGAATAAAACCACTCGTTGTAGAAGTAGGACTGCCCATGCGGCTTGAAAGAGGACACTCTAGCGGGCCGCTATGCCGCGTCCTGGATTGCCCTTTTTGAGCGCGGGATAACTCGATAGATCCGAGTTTCCCAAGGACTCGAGGCTCGAGGCCAGCGCCTGCTTGTCAATTTGCCCTTTATTTCTCCGAAAACCGTTCTAAAATCTATCTGCTGTCTCCGTTCCGCTCCAACGTACCCATGTCTACTTCTTCGTCGCCCTTGAACACGGTAATGCTCATCTAAATGCCAGAGACCACGTCGCCTCTTAACTTGCTCCTCGTACCACAGGCACACCAGCATGCGGTTAACGCTGACGAATACATCACTAAAGGGCTTCTCATTCCTGCTGCTGACGAGCATCAAAAGTCTGCAGATGCATTTCAATCCTGTATAGAGGCATCGAGTGATGAAAATGTTTGCGAGCTTCACCTCCTGCATTTACCCAACTCACTCTAATGTACAGACGAAGAGAACATTGAGAATGCTCTACAATGAACACAGCAAGGCGGCAAAAGAGCTACAAAGGAGGATTGCTACACTCCGGGAGGAGGGCATCGACCCCACACTCCCGCAAAAACCCACGCCACCTCGCCCATCACCTGCTGCTGCGCCGACCGCACATGGGTCTCCTGCTTCACCACTAGCACAACCAAGGGGAAGGATGCCAGACTCTCAAGTTGACGAATCTTTCATGCTCTTGGGGCAACAGGTCCGTGGCACATGCATCTACCCCCCGATTCCTGTCACTTAGCGCCACGCGGCCGCAGTCGACGGATGCCAGCGATGCATTTAACACGTTTTGGCGGGCCATGGAGCAACTCGATCACGTTGCTCAACCCTTAGCGTTCGCCACCGCTTCTCTCGGCCTCGCGGAGTCCCTACAGCGCGAGCTTGGTCGGAACGGCAGCTATAGTAGCGACACCGATACGGAAGGTAGCGCGCGCTCAAGGCGTGCATTCCTCGGTAGCCGCCCGAAAGCCCAGTCGCCAGATGGCTCTTCGCCAACAGCATTTGATGATGCACATGGTCCCGATGGTGTAAAGCCCTCCCACTTGGCGCAGTCGGCCATCGATCTACGGAATGAGTTTGACGAGATAGCGGAAGAAGGTGGGTATTTACATACACAGGTTGTGAGCGCAAGTGACATGGACATAAGATTACGACTCGTCCGATTCATTTTGCTTCATTCCATCTTCATCTGAGGCTTCGCCATCGGCACTAAAAGAGGAGAACAGCACTCTTCGCTCCGAGCTCGAAGTTATGCAAAAGCGACTAGAAAGTGCTGAACGAATCCTGAAATTGAGGCAAGAGCAGGACCAGCAGCTTCGAGAAAACATTGCAGTTGCCCGGCGGGAGGTACCTTGACACTCCTTAATACGAAGCCATCTTCAGAGCGCTAATCGTCGAGATCGTAGGCGCAAAGAGCAATGGGCGCTTCCATGCATGCGACGCAACGAACTGGCCAATCTACATTCGACCTCGCAAGTCTCAACCTAGTCCCGCCTCCACCTCCTGTAGTTCCTATCAGCGCAAGTCGAGACAGGGAGACGCAGCTTTCTCGTAGGGTAAAAGAGCTCGAGGAGGAGCTTCGTGTCATGCGTGTAGAAAACGAGAAGCAGGTCAGTAGTTTTTGTTCGACAGATTACTTTCGGTGCTGAAAAGTGTCGTGCAGAAAGCAATGATTGCGAAATTCCGGGAACGGTGGGACAAGCTCAAGGAATCGGCAAGACGCAAGCGAGAAGCAAAAGCGGCTGCGGAGGCCCACAACGCGCCTGTTCACGAACGCATTGATGAGGAGCCTGAGGCGGAACTAGAGCAGGAAAGCAAGTAAAAAACATCCGCGGGGATCGCAACCGAGTGGCGTAAAGTTTGTTGCTCCTCCTATAGCTCCAGCGCTGAAAATGTACCATATTCGTTTCCTTGTCCCCCTTCGGCTGACCTGTATCGATATCGATTCTCACGATTGCATATCCCTTTGCTGGTATAGCTCCTACAATAGACTCTAGCGCCCTTGCGGAGTCCGAGTCCCCATAATAGTTGTGTTCTAGCTATAGCACCATTCGCATGGAGGTCAGCTGAGTGCGAGATTATGGCCCTGGCCCTGTTGGCAAACGTGAGGTCCGTGAATGTCGCTCGAGTCATGGGTAGCCACCTGGCAAGGCCTTAGCCCTTTCAATGTCACATACGTAAAGATGGGAAACATGGAAGACTTGAGTTTGTCCGCTGATCATGAGGAGAGGGTCCACCAACGCAATCCTATGCCGCATTAGATGTACTGGAACGAAGCGCACCAGCTGACGTAACTCCTAGGATCGCTCTGTGCGAGTCACTGGCAGGACTCGATGGGAGTCATGAGTCGGAGAAGCACGACGATGAACTACTGAGCGCTATCAGGTCTGGAACCTTCGATATTCTGATGGTGATATTGCCGAGATTCGCGTCGGGATGTAGAATAAGCTCGAATACCGTACCAGTCAGGGACAAGTGTACCCAGACGAACGGGGGTTGGTGCAGGATCATCAAAACGCGGTGATGTGATTCTGAGTCACGGAAGATAGTTGAGACAACCATCTGATCTGAATTTACGTACAGACAAAACATATTGCACCTCACTGCTAATCTGCCCTAGATTACGCGAATAAACCAAAGTCGACGATGCGAAGACTGGTAGCGGTGGAATAGAAAGTTTGTTTGGCCGTAATGTACTGTTCCTCTGTGCGGACGACACCGTCACCGACGTCCATAGGGAAATTAAACGTCAGGACAAGATCAACGCCCTTGTCCTCTACTCGGTATATAGCCAAGAAGATCCGTACATCGTCCACAGACGTCTTGTTGAACTTCTTTACGCCTTGCTGACCCGTTAGAATAATGACAGATGGTGTCTCGTCGCCGCGGTCATTGGGAATCGTATGCACTTCGTTTACAGAGTAGGAATCAGTCTCATTGTCTTGAGCAAGAGACTCGAAGTGGAACCTAAGGAACGCGAACGTTAATGAGACCAAGGAGTTTCACGGAGGCTCGGAGCAGATCTCAGACATTGCCGCCTCAGAAGAGTCACTACGAGGGACTCTCTCAAGGGTCTCTAGAACAATGCTATCATCCGAGTTTGGAGAGAGGTAGACCTCCTGGTTGTCAGGAACTTGACGTAGTCCGCTAGGTCAAGGTGATTGGAAAAGTGCCAATCCTGGATTCACGATCAACTACATACGAGGCATCGAGGAAGTCTTCTGGAAAATCAGCGATGATAGCACCGCCAAAAAGTTCTGTTTCTACAAGTTTCATCATTTCGTCGACGGATGGCGGGGCAAAGACAAGTGTGTATGTGCAAGTCACATGTCGTGTGGCATGATCAATGCACGTGATCGTGTCGTGATCATGATCAACGCGTCTACGCAGCCGTCAACTGCATACTGACCTTATCAGTGCTTCATCGCCCCCCCCCCCTCAAGCAATGAGCGAAATCACGCGTCGGACTGCGCTTCTGTCCTCTCAAGATAATGGAAGATCAGGTATCCCAATGCCCTCATCGGCAATGAAGAAATCCACGCAGAATAAAAGGCTCTCTGTTGCCGGGCCAGCAACCCGTGGTGTCTACCCTCCCGCAACACTAGCGGTACCATCGACGAACCCTAGACAGTCACTGTATAGGTCGCAAACTTTGAACCCGCTACTCGCGAGCGCTTCAAAGCATGGCCGCACGCCGTTGACCTCGTACCGTCTTCTCCCTCTTTCCCACTATGCGAGGTCCCACTAACTGGCAATAGGAGCGCGCGCAGGGGCTCGCTCTGGGGAGGTGGAGTGGGCGTTCTCCCGCAGGCTGCTATTCAGCCTCTCAAAGACTCTCGCCCTCTCCGCGATCGCCAGTACCAAACCAAAATGCGCCAAGACATCGTTAGTTGGCTTCAAAGCACTGAGTATGACATATCAATGCAGACCCTTATGAACATCACCGGGAAGGAGTATCGCAATATATTCCAGTATCTGCTCTCGATGCTTGACCCTGGGTACCCATTCGATCCTCAAGCGCGTTTCGAGGACGAATTCATTCTAGCCTTGAAGTGTATTCGATACCCATTTGTCGGACAACTAGACCCTAAATGGCTTGCCGCTCCAGCGAGTATGCACTCGTGGCCTTCTTTGTTGGGTGTGCTGCATTGGCTCACAGTCATGTGTAAGGTGCGCAGCGAAGAGTTTGTCCCTCATGGACGTTTCTTATTACTCACTCATACAGGGAAGGCTGCATTATATGGAGAGCGAGCATCCTACATTACAGTTCTCTGATATCATTCCCGAGGAATTTGATGATCCCAACCACCATGCTGCTCTCGCATTCGACTATTTTGCGGAATCGTATGAAGCCTTTTTCTCAGGGTCCGATATCTTTGAAGATCAGCAAAGAAAGTTAGAAGAACGATATGGTGCATTTCTAGTTCACATACATCCTGTATCTATACTGAATCGTGACAGCCAAAAAGAACGAACGGATTGAGGCTGATTTAGAGGAGCAGAAGGCAGAGCTTGCGAAAGTCAAAGCTGAGTTAGAGAAATTGCAATCCGCTCCCGTACGTTTACCCCCCCCCCCCCGGGTGCCACAAAGGCCATAGGCTGACATCTTACAAGGCACCCATCGACAAGCTTCTCTCCGATAACAAGTTCCTCAAACGGGACCGCGAGAAGTTCCAAGAGTGCATCCGTAGTTGGGAAGGGAGAAAGAAGACGCTTATTAGCCACATCGCAAATCTCAAGACCGACATTGCACAGCAAAGTCAGTGGGCGTGCTATAGGTCTTGTACAAATGAAAGCTGACCGTTTGCCCGTCAGCATCTAACCTGGAGCAGCTGAAAGGAGAGCAAGAGCGGCTCTCCGAGGTTGTCAAAGAACAGAATATATCACCAGAGGAAGTCATTCGCATGAACAGCGAGCATGAACAACTCTCTCGGAATTTAGAGGATTTGAAGGTCAAAATCTCTGAATCACAGAAGACCATTCTCTCGCTCGAGGTTGCTGTCGCCAACCGTGGAGCCGCTGCCGAGGAGGCAGTCGACACATACACAAGACTCTTATCTAATCTAGGGCTCTTCCCCCCGCTCCCCCCACCATTCCAAGATATTGACCTCCAAGTGGAGCTGAACACGGCCACATCACAACCAGAAAACCTATTAAAAGGTCCAGACGTTCGCCAGGTCATTAGGCCGACGCTTAACGCGATCATCGAGGGTAAACGGAGTGAGCGGGCGGTCGTCGAGAGTGAGCGGATCAAGGTGGACTATGAACTTGATCAGTTGATTTCGGAATGTGAGAACCTGGAAGACGAAATCAACGAGACGGAAAAAAAGGTGATGGTGTTGAACGAACAGGCTGATGACCTCCGGGAGGTCGGTTTTTTTTTTGTCGGTCCCATCGCGTAGTTGAGCTGATGATGCATCGCTCTGGTAGGTCGCACAGCGAGAGGCCCTCGCGAGCAACGCCCAAATAACGCGCCTCGAGCGAGACCTTGTACAGGCGCGAACAGCGGCGCTTTCCAGCGGTACTGGCATTAAATCCCGACTACAGGCCTTGCAAATTGCGTACGTGCCAACACCACTATTGCTCCCATCTGCTCACGACGCTTCTGTAATCAGGTACCGGGAGCAACTTGAGAAGGTGGCGCGCTTGCGAGATGAAACTGTTCGAGCTATAGTCAAAAATAGCACCGAGATCGCCATGTTCAAGGAGGAAATCTCGCAGCAGCTGAAAAATCTCCGAGACTTTACGGAAACAGTTCCGTGACTCAAACACCGTGGAATGTGTGTTTAGTAAGTATCACATCAGACCAATGATTTTGCGACCCTTGATTGCCAAACGTAGCATATCCAGCAATGGTGCGATTGCCACACGACCAAAGCCGCGCGTCTCTGGGGAACTGTTTACAACCTATTGGATTGTCAACTTAAACGACGATTGAGACAATGGATTTCTTGGTTGTTTTTTGCCTCTCAATTCAGTATGACCCTGGCCTAAATTCTGTATGAGGTGGTTAATAAGTTTTGTATGTTGGAATAGTATTTTGTATTTTACTCACTAGTACTGGCGTGACAAACGCATTGCTCTTTGGTATATTTCCCGTTGCTTGCTAAGGAAGAGCGAGTACCATCACGGCCGCTTCATCTTGAGAAAATGTGGCTGGTCAGCAACAGATAGGATTCACACTGAGTAGCTAGGGGGGATAGACTCACTCAGACTTCGCCGCTGTAGCAGACCTAGGAGAATGGGGATGTGGATGGCGCATGGTGGTATACTTACATGGAAAAAATACTGTAACGCACTCAAAACACAAGTGGCGACGGCGCACATACCGTGTATATGCAGTAGTATTTGCCAAGCACTTGTGAGGGTATCACGCTGGCGGCCTCAGGCTCCCATGCACGCCACTAATTACGGAACGCCATGAGAGCAAAGGAGATTGTCATTTCCGTGAACAACGCACACCCAAATTAGGCCTCAGGTCCCTGACACCCGAACCCGAACACGTCGCGGCTACCAGGTAGACTTTGACGTTACTGTCTGCTCAGGTTCCAAAATTCATCCCGCGGTGTGACAGGTTCACCTCACACTTCATCAGATATTCCCATCGGTGTGGCAGAAGATCCGATTCGTCCCTTGAACACCTTTAGCTTGCGGGGCTATCACTGATACGTAGTGGAGTGCAGTGCAGTTGATCTGCCAGCTTAGAGACCAGCCACAGGCCGCGATATAAAAAAAAGCCGATACTCGCCTGTGGTTGTAAATAGCTAGCATCCACAGAGAAGACCCGCTGTATTGAGATAAAAGTAACAAGGCGGGCAGCCCACCAATAGATCCCAATATTCAAGTGTTAGAACCTAAGGATGGCACCGAAGATCGCAAACTCGAAAGGGGCAACCGTAAAACAACGGTGACATCCTGTGCCGGGTCCCGGCCCGCATCGACCCCACAAAGAATGTTCGGTTGCAGCGGCAAGTGGATCGCCGCAAATATGTAGCTGACGTCATCATAATAACTGACCTTGTGTCACGTGACCGGGTGAAACCCGGTCGACTGATACCGTGACAGATGATCAGTTGTTTCACTGCGGCGGCTCTTAATATAACAAAGAAGCAATGAGAATCAGCCTGAGGTAGCCGAGCTTACATGCGGAAGCGATTCCGAGTATCAACAAGCTAGACGGAAGGGACAAAATTCCGGGGGGAGGGCTCGGAAATGGATTGTCATCATCCTTCTTGGCGTGCAAAGGTGTTCACGCGCGATGCTCGGTATGCGATAACGCCGGTTCATCACCTCCTATTCACCAGCCACTCACGCACTCGACGTCGCGAGGGATACGAATCTGACTTCAGATATCCCAGGCTCTAGCCTCCGTGGCAAAATCTTTCCCTGATGTTGGTTTGGTCGATCGAGCGTGGTGTTGATTCCCACAAGTACCCCCAAGTACGCGCCGTACTGAATTTTAAATTTCCACTTGCGTCCGTGATTCCCGGCCTCGCTCCATGTTTGCCACGCTCGAATCGAATACAACTTTCTGCGACGCAACGCACATCGACACACTGGCAGCCCAACCTTTCAACAACGCCTCAACATCAACCCTCAGTTCTTCGTGCCTGTTTCTGGTCGTCGTTTACTGGGTGAATGCACTGCTCTCAACGTTTGGAGATCAGTAACACCCATACTTACTATTACTCACCAATTTCTCACCGGCCGCCGCAGCACACTGGGCCGGGGCCCGAGAGTCGGTTTAGAGATTCCCAGGATGATGTTTGATACGCTGTTCTATTGTCCCTAAGCCAATTTCTGGTTCTATCCTTCCACGATGCCAAGATCGTCTTGCTTGTAGAGAACGCCCACGAGGCTCCCTTTGAACTACCGATACTCGCGCTGCTCTGCTTGTGCAAAGACGGAAGTGTGGAATAGCTTATGGCTTTGTCTCGACTTGCAAGTCGGTACGGGGGTTTTTCGGGCTCTGTCTGATTCTAATCAGCCACCAAACGTTGGATGACGGATCTCCGGGGCTTGCCTCGTCCAGCGTGCTAGTCTGAGTTGGACCTGTCTATCATGCATGTCACGGATGAGACGACACCTACTGCCGGTGGAAAGAGATCACTGCAAATTACTGTATGACATCGGCAGACCCAAAGTAACACGGTCGAATTGCTGTGCTATTCACACGTACGTACACGTTATCTTCTCCTCGGAGATCCTTCCTTGGTGCATCATGTCTTTCCAGATTAGGGTTGTTTCACGGCATGATTATTCAAGCGCGAATCTTTGCATTCCGTGTCCGTGGACTAGGATCCGATTATTTGGCTATCTACTGAAAGGCCCCCTGAGAATGGGCAATGCTCCCGTGCTGTGCTGTATGTAGTATAGGTACATGAAACGGACCCCCTCCGTGGAGATGCCTCCGTTGGCCATAATTAGGATTGTGCCATGGACTTAAGTACGACGAAACAGCTTCATTCCAAACCTCACCTCCCTCCCCGCACCGTTCGTTCTGCGGTCTGAGTTGGACACTCTTCCCTTCGTGGCCGTCCCCTCACTTGTGCAACATGTCCCCAGTAGCTTCCGAGAGCACTTCCCCTCCCTACGATGCAGCAGAGAAGGGTACCCTTGAGGTTCATGCGGGACCGGCTAACGCTACGGCCCTGGATGAGAAGAGGGTCGACTCTTCTGTTGTTGTGACTACGGAGGTTGTTCCCCCCAACAAAGAAGCTGCAGCCAAGCCCCCACCTGCGAAGAAGAAGAAGGTTTCAAAGCGGATCCTCTGGAGCCTATGGTTCAACACTTATCGGTTCGTGTCGATCTGTCGATCATGTCGATCGGCAGCGATTCTAATTCCGCTTCCGTTCGTATTCTCCAGGAAGCTCTTTACCTTCGTGTTCACCTTGAACATGGTTGGGCTCTTTTTGGCGGCATCTGGTCATTTCCCATACGCACTGAAATGGACTGGCGCTATGGCTTTGGGAAACC
This sequence comes from Russula sp. MG48, assembly GCA_003313725.1. Taxonomy (NCBI): domain Eukaryota; kingdom Fungi; phylum Basidiomycota; class Agaricomycetes; order Russulales; family Russulaceae; genus Russula; species Russula sp. MG48. The sequence goes on along the minus strand of QLOS01000071.1, from coordinate 34,577 downwards.
TGAACTTTGCCATCCTCATGAGGAACGAACTCTTCGGCCGCTTCCTCTACTTGGTTGTGAACACCTGCTTCGCCAAGGTAACTACCTAAACGTTTCAACCACTATTCTGGGTTCTGTGCTCATCAATCACCAGTGGGCGCCCCTATGGTGGAGGCTAGGGTGCACGTCTGTTCTTCAGGTATTCACATTTGCTCTTTGAGAGCGTGATTGATTTATAACGCCATTTGTAGCACTTGGGAGGCATTCACAGCGGCTGTGCACTTTCTGGAGTTGGATGGCTTATCCTTAAGGTCGTCAACAACTTCCGGCACCATTCTATCAATCATGACGCCATCCTCGTTGTCGGCACGGTCACAAATATCGCCGTCATCATCAGCGCCCTGAGCGCCTTCCCCTGGGTGAGAAACAACCATCACAAGTGAGTAATCGGTGCCGCTACGATGCTTGGACTGCTAAGCCATTTATTAATAGCGTTTTCGAGCGTCACCACCGGTTCGTGGGGTGGATCGGCCTCATTCTCACTTGTGAGTGAATATTCCCGTCGTAGGTGTTACAGTAGATGCCAACTGTCGCATCCCAGGGGTCTTTACTATTCTCGGTGACTCGTACAACCCGGACACTCGGACGTGGAACCTGAGCGGAGGTCACGTACTCCGCCAGCAAGACTTCTGGTTTGCCATGGGCATGACGACCTTGTGAGTAGTGCTCAGTAGCTCGGCCTCAAATCGTGTTCACTCAGTCCAATCAGTATTATCATCCCATGGCTCTGCGTTCGCGAGGTCCCGGTGGATATTGAATTGGTAAGCCCTCCCAAGGCAATAGAGCCCAAGTTTGTTCGATCTAACAGAAAGCGCAGCCTTCGCCTAAAGTTGCAGTTGTTCGTTTCGAACGTGGAATGCAACAGGGTCTCCTTGGACGCATTAGTCGCACTTCCATAATGGAGTACCACGCTTTCGGAATTATAAGGTAAATGGTTTCCTATCATATTCATCGATCTTCTCACACTGGCGACAGCGAAGGTAAACATGCCAAATATCACTATATGATCTGTGGTGTGCAAGGTAGCTCCTTATCTTGCGATTCATATGCCGTAATTCTCAGGGGCAACTTACCAGGGGACTTTACCCGTGGCCTTGTGAACGACCCACCTCGTACGCTTTGGACCCGGCAGCTGAAGGTGAGAACCATCAGACCCTTTCTGAGTCGCACGCCAAGCAGTCTGTAACGACGTCCTAGTTCGCTGGAGTTTCCAACACCTCCACGCTTTACAAACGTGGTATTCGGATATGCACAGGTACCGGAATTGGTGCTGCATTGTCCACCTGCCTCCAGTCCCCCCATTGGTGAGATTACTAGGTTCACAGACGGCCAAGACCTTGCTAACCACTTGGGTACAGGTATCTGATCTGGATCGGTGCGTTAAGCGATGACGCCGTTACAGCTGACGCTCACGGTGTTTTGCTTTCTCCGTGCCTAGGCTCAGATCAGGAAAAGACATTTGGTCCAACTATCAATGGGCTCATCCGTCGCCACATCGAGCCAGAACGTCTCCTGTTATGGGACTCAAAACTCCGCGGGGGTCGTCCAGACACGATGAAGGTCCTCAAGGAGGTGTATCATTCTTGGAATGCCGAAGGTGACACCTGTCCGTTCCAATCGTGCTGTATCGGCGCTGACACGTGTCCGGCGCAGTTGTGTTTATCACGTCGAACTACATCGGCAATTCGGAGATCATGCAAGGGTGCAAGGAAGCGGGCATTCCTGTGTTTGGAACCCTTTGGGACTTTGTGAGTCATTCGGTTTGTGCGCGCTTGCGCCGGGTGCTCAAGGCTGACTGTTGTCAAGTGAATGTGCAGTGCGAAGCGCGTGCTCTGTATGCGCGGCGTTTCGTTTCGTTTCTTTTCCCGTGTTTTAGACAGCGTGTAATCCTCACATCTCCAGAAGTGACAACCGACGAAGCTCACGATTTGGTGGAGCGCGCCTTCTCTCTCTTACCCTCATACAAACCTATGACCCCCTTAGATTGCATGTACTCTTGGCTGAATGATAATGTATTCTGACGCATTCGGTTGTCGTGCTACTAGTAGTACATAATTCCTTTACTCACTCTTCCCATTCCCACACTTCTCTCGTAAACGTCGGCTTTGCGATGAGGTCGTGTAAAACAACTAAATGACAGATAGCCCTAATCCTCGTTGGATCGATTGTTTACAGCATCGCTCGGATGCTGTAATCTCAGTGTGGGTCTAGGCGCAGGCGTGCGCAGCCTTTGACCGTTCCGACATGGAGAATGAAGGATACTGAGGGAAAAGACAGACACAAAAGAGGAAAGCAAATCCTTTACGTGAGCACAGCAATTCCAGGAACAGCAATGAGGGAATCAGCACACACAACTGCCTAACGGAACTGTGGGTATTAACGTAACTCGTGTCGGCGGTACAGCGTTACAGTAAGGGAAAAGCCTACACGTCAATTACAGCAACACTCGAAGTCAGGTACAGTGGCGACTTTGGACAAAAACTCACGATCTAAGGTTTGGGGTTACTGATCATTCCCAGCGATATATTCGTGATGGATCACCAATGGCTGGAGTGGGACGAAAGGGGGTGGTACAATCGAGACCGCAATGTGAGTACATAGAAACGGACCGTTACAACAGAAAGCAAATGGTACATAAATCAACGCAACAAGGAAGACAAGGAAATAGAGACGGTCCAGGGCATCCACCCACTCTCGTGGTACCAAGTACCATGGAGTTAATAATGCGGCATCAAAAGGTATTGCTCGAGGATTTGACCGGGCTTTCCCATCCACGGCCAGCGACGCCCGGGCTGAATGGGGGTGTTGGGCATCAAACGAACACCTCGGCGTGCGAGTTCGATAACTATTCGGGCAATATTACGCGAGTCCTGGAGGGGTTGGGCAAGTGCCAGACTGAGAATCCGACAGAAACGGGGCAACACCAGCGGTGAGACTTACATCAATCCCGCAGTGCTGCCTTCCCTCAAATGGCGCGAGATCGAGGAATCTTAGCTGACTCTCAATATTCGGCGACATGCGACGCAGTAAAGTGGGCTGGATTCGGACAGAGACCCGAGGATGAGGGTCACGTTGAGGTAACGGCATTTCTTGACATACCTTCGACGTATGGGTGCGGCTGAGCTGTGACCACGCGCTCACAACCTTACGGACATCCATAACGTCCCCTTTCAGCCATGGAGGCATGGAGATCTAGTTGGTGAAGAATGATTTATCAAGACGTATACTCGTGGGCGGTCTAACTCAGACACTGACGTTCGAGATGAAACATTGCTTGACGACAAAGTCCCGGATATCAAAGGGACCATCGGTGCACCAGCAGAAATGGACGAGGCGGCCGCCGGTCACTGGGTGGATAAGGCCATGTTGTACGAGAAAAGCTGAGAAACGCTTCGCGACTTCGGGAAAGTGGGGTGCGCCATCAACCTGTTCCTAATCATGTGGATACAAGGGCGTCTAGATGGTGGAGGACGGTAGTGGAGCGGGAAACACTGACTTGAGTTATGCCAGTGAGGGAAGTACAGAAGGGGGTTAGCTTGGGACGCCATGTCGGTTTAACGAAGCTACGGAATTCTGCGACCTTCTGCAAGGTACCAGCCATGCCATTGCTTCCTTTATCTATCCACTTGAGGAGACAGACGGGCCATTCCTATAACTCGAATGAGCGGTGAGAACGCGTCCAGACGCGATAACGCACAATTATCTCATTGGGCCACTGGAAGTCGGAACCATGGAGACAAGTTGCTTCCACGTCCAAGACCAGAAATGCGTCGTATGGTTGAGGGACATTGACTGCACGGCGTTGGTTCAGCTCTCTGCTTGGAGGCGGAACGGGTGCAATATCTTGTAGTGGGTCAGGGAACGAAGGCGTCATATTAGTCATAGTAGTAGTGGTAGTAGTAGCAGCAGTAGGTTTCTTCAGTACGGAAAATGTGTCGCATACAAAGTCGTTAACTGGTGAGGACTTGGAGTGCGAGGTAGGGTGGTAGCTCCTGAACCCGCTATACCATCTAAATGCGAGGAAGTAGATGGAAACTGCGAGGAATAGCAAAGGGAGGAGAATGAAATAAGAGGAGAAAGGGCCGAGAGAGAGAGAAAAGCATAAAGCGGGGAAGTGTCCTTGTAGCATCAAATGCAAATGTGAGGTGTCCCTTAGCTTCGGCCTATCCCGGTCAACTTATCCGCTCCGCTCACTCTCACCAACAATGGCTCTCCACAGAGGCGACGACCTCGAAGACGATTTCATCCCGGATGAAACTATTGCTCTCTCTGAAGACGAGGGATTTGGCTCCCTTGTTGGAGATCCCGACGACATTGGAAAGTTGCTCAGCGCTGATGAGGAAGACGAGGGCAACGAGTCCCCCGTGGAACGGACAAAACCACTTTTAGAGAAGAAAAGAAAGCGAAGAGAGAAAGATAAAGAACGGAAGGCTAAGGAATGTCCACCCTGCACGCGAGCTCTCTCGGGTTCCTGACCGATGTCAACAGAAACGAAAGTTCAACGAAGCCGCAGAATCGGGGGATCTTCCTTCTGTGGCGTTGCGGACCCCTGCTGTGATATCCGAATATCTATCCGCCATGCAGGCGAAATCATTTTCAAAGATGTCTGTACTTGAGCTTCAGGATAGACAAATTCCAGGCATGTGTATTCTCGGAAACACACTAGAAGACGTGTTAAGGTTGACGTTATCAGACAGAGAGCTCTATAGCGGACACGACCGCATGGACGGGATCGAGGAACTTGGACACTTTAGTGGATTTCATTGTTCAGGGTACGTTCTCATTCTCAGGGCACACAGATTGATCCCCTTATCAAACGATAGCGGTCCCCCCGCTTCACACTCGATTGCTGCAGAGGCCCGGATCATTTGGGGCTCCCACTCTACTCTTTCTAACAGGGGCAGCTTTGCGTGTAGCGGATGTGACGCGTACTCTCAAGAACCAAACCCTCCAGGGTAAGAAGGGCGGTGGCGTCGCGAAGCTCTTTGCCAAGCACTTCAAGCTCGGAGAGCACGTCAAGTATCTCAAGAGAACCAAGATTGGCTCAGCAGTCGGTACTCCTGGCAGGATTGGCAAGCTGCTTTGTGAGACAGGCAAGTGTACCATTTGGGAGGTTGCTCAAGCCGCCTGAAGATGTTTCCACCCCAGATGCGCTTTCGGTGTCTGCTCTAACCCATATCATGCTCGATGTGAGCTATCATGATGCGAAGAAGCGTTGTCTATTGGACATGGCCGAGACGCGGGATGAGGTCTTCCAGATGGTTCTGGGTGCACCTCAAGTCATGGAGCGTATAGTATCTGGGAAGATACACATCATACTCTTCTAGACGTCCGAGTACCGCCCTGTGTTGGGCTAAGGACCAGCCAACTCCATTGCCAGCATTTACATTATGGAATAAAGTTAGTCTAGAACCCTTTCGGGTTTGTTCTCTGGGTGATCTACAAGGGAGAGACGTAAATCAACACGGAGATGACGCGAGAGTTATGTGTGTACATACACGAGTCCATTTTGGCACTTTGTGAATGCCTTTGCGGTACCCTCTGTGATGAGGGGAAAAGACGGTGTATTTGTCCTTGGGATCCATCTCATGCTCCTTTGGCAAGGCAAGGGCGTTGGTCTGCACAAATGTGAGATTCAAGGATGTGAATACTTGGAAGGGGGACACACCAGTGCTGTACATTGGACGCCGCTGGCTCTGACAGCCTCAATGACGGCGTCCACCTTCTTTAGTCGACCTCGGACGTTAGCCTTTCGGGTCGCGGACAACCGCCATGGCACCTTCCTAAAGGGCGAATCTCAGTAATGAAAGAGAAAATGCGCATATACGGACCATAGAAGACCTCCGCTGACTGCCACTGTCGGTCTGAATGCGCCAAACATATCGAAAATGAAAATACTTTGAGCGCCCGTTCGTTCGAGTCGATTTCTGAGCCACAGAACGAATTTTCCCACGACCCAGGTCTTCCAATGTCCACGATGAACGGCGCGGCCACTGCCAACGCGGACGTATTGATGTCGACACCCCCGCCCCTCAATGGTGTCGCCGTCAATGGAAATGGTGTCCACAACGATGCTGGATTTGCAGGGACACTCAAGTTCTCTACTGGCCTTATTCTTCCTCCCCCGGATGTGAAATGTACGTTTTCCTTAGTTTAAGGTCCCTCGTAACCTCACGGTAGCATACACCTATTCTCAGCCACTATTGACCGCACAATTGTGCATATGAATCGCTCGTCGGATCCGCTCCAGTTCGAGGTAAAACTGCGCGAGAGCCGGCGTACGGACCCCGCATTCTCGTTCCTCAACCCGGCCGACCCTTATCATGCTCATTACAGAAACCGGTTGGATGCGGCAATGAGGGGAGAGATTTTGGAAGGTATTCCAACGGATGCAGATGGTAAAGCTGGAGAAACGGGGGAGGGAAAAATCTCGGAGGATTATGGAAAGCCCCCACCTCCAACTGAATTTATGCTGGACATGCCAAATATCAGCGCGGTCGACCTGTACGCCTTCGTCTCTACGTTTTCTTTACTCGGGTTGACGAACGTGCTTCAGTGACATCATGAAACTGACCGCACTGTTCACTGCCAGACAGGGTCACTCGTTTCTGGCGAACCTATCCGTAAAAGAGGGTCGGAACTACCAATTCGACTTCCTCAAGCCGACACATTCCCTCTTCGGCTATTTCAACCGACTGATTGAGCAGTACACGAAGGTTCTCATGCCTACCCAAGAGACACTGGACAAACTGAAGGAGCGCTCCGAGAATGGTGCAAAGTGGAAGATGCTCGCAGATGCGCAGGCGCATGCAAAATGGGAGCGCACAAGGCGTGAGCAAGAGAAGAAGCGTGAGGATGACCGCGAAGCAGAGCGCAGTACGTGGACAACTGAATTTCGATGACAAATGCGAGACTAACATCCGAATTGCACGCAGTTGCATTTGCAGAGATTGACTGGCATGATTATGCCATAGTGCAGACAATTGAGTTTACGGCTGCTGACGCAGCAGCTGAGTTACCGCCGCCCATGAGCGTTCAAGAAGTGGAGAATATGACTCTCGCGCAGAAGCGGATGGCTGCGATGGTCATGGAGACAACCGCAGAGGATGTGGAAGCACACCGGGCACGCCAGGCTGCTGCCGAAGCCGAGGCCGCTGCCGCGGTCAGCACCGCTGGTGGAGTGGCTGCAGAAGCAGCAGACGATGAGGTGATGATGGAAGAGAGCGATGACGAAGATACGGAGGCATCGGAGCGGAAGAAGAAAGAAGAGGAAGAGAGACAGAAAGAACTTGAACGTGCCAGGGCTATTCAAGCTAGCTCGCTGGAGGCTGGTGCTCCAATGAAGATCAGAACCGATTACGTACCCAAACGTGAGTCTTTCTCCATACTATCGGACTCTATTTCCAATTGTATGTTCCTTTCCAGTGGGCTCTAAGAACAAGGTGGCTCTGGCTACATGTAGCATCTGTGGCCAACAAATCCCCGTCAACGAACTGCAAGAGCACATGCGAATCGAGCTTCTCGACCCACGGTGGAAGTCCCAGCGCGATGCACTCGAAGCTCGGAAGGCGCAAGCATCGGAGCTTCAGCGTGGAGCGAATGTTTCATCCTCACTCAAGAATCTCGCACGAACTCGCGTGGATATTTTCGGTACGGAGACAGATGAGGAGAGACGGAAGCGGGAGGAAGAGGAAGAGCGCGAGCGGCGGAAGGAGAGGGAAAAAGTTGTTTGGGACGGCCATACTGCGACGAAGGCTGGCACAATCGACAAGTACTCGACAAACGTCAACTTCGACGAACAGATTGCTGCCATTCACCGCGCCAAGGGTCTCGGGCCGTAGGTCGCCTTCAGTTTTCTGATGAGACATGACTAAGATCACCTTACAGACAAGACGCAAACGTTATTGGCCCAGGCATTGGTCCTGCTGCAGCGCCCCCACCTCTCGCCGCAGCGCCGCCCGCACTTCCCATTCCCGCAAAGCCTGTCGATGTGGTGTCCAAAGATCCATCATATACTGCCGCGACGGTGTCATCGGGACCGCAGCCTGCATCAATGTACCCGACACCTGCACCACCTGTTATGCTCCCCCCGCTCCACTATCAGGGATTGGACTCGGCACAGCCTTTTGGGTACCAGCCCCCACCTCCCGCGCGCGCACTTCCATTCAACGCACCGGCGGCGGTCCTACCCCCAACTGCTGCGGGCACGGTGCGCTCGGCCGATCAAATGGAAGATAACGCGGACGACATCCCCCCGACGAAGCGCCAGCGAGTCGCAAAGCTCCCTGGCGGACAATACTATCCCGAGCAGGACTGGATCAACATGCATCCGGTGTGTCTTTGTCCTTAGTCCCTCTCGGGACGTATAAGCGCGTTTGAAGTCTGACTCACGAGCGGGAGCAGCACCCGATTTCACTGCAGGTGCAGTTACCAACGGATGCAAGCAAGCCCGAGTTGAAGCTCGATGGCACGATCGTGACGATCCCAGATCTTCCATTGAACTTGCTCGTGTCGACGCTGCGTGACCGTATCATCGCGACGACGGGCAGCGCTCTATCTGCTGGCCGGCTCATCCTGTCGTACAATGGCAAGATGCTCGCGAACCGCAACACCATCGCGAGCTACAATCTCGAGGATGAAGATCTGCTCGTCCTGAGCGTGCGGGACCCGAAGAAAAAGTAGCATGGCACAAGGGAATTGCCACCCCTCTAGCCTGCCACTGGGAGCGTGCGTGTAACTACCCCGTCTGTATTACGTTCCCTTTGTTCTTGTTCCTAGTTGATGCTATGCACACATCTTATCGCCCTTCGCCGGCTTTACTCGGTCTTGGACACACCTTACGCCCCCTTCTGCCGACATATCGCCGATGGAGCACGTTCGTTCTGCGGGTGGCTGGCCCGACAGATCGCTCGCGTCCCTCAATGGCTATACCTGCCCTACGTCTTGACTCGATTGACTTTGACGGCGGGCGGGGCATCTCGAAAAAAAATTGGTATTTTTGTTTTTCCGATTGATTCCATGGTCGAAAAAACGCCTCGTGGGGTCATGAGTTAGAACGACAGGCAACGTATGGTACAAGATGGTACAAGTGCAAATGCCGTTAAGTACACCATGCATGAAATACCGTGTACAGCCACTCACAGTTCACCCAACCTTGTCGTGCACCCTGTGGCGGACGATTCGCCTCGTGCTCTAGCTCTAGCCCTCCCTGGTGAGGCGACGGAGATCATCTTTCCTTTGCTGTCAGATAGTACACTAGTGCATTCCTTGACAGCCACGCACCACCGACCCACATGACAGCACTTCGCGAACGTTGGACAGTGACGTGAAATCATGGATGCCCCACCTTCCGCCCGGTTTCCGTCCGTCCACTACATTGAAGGATTAGAGCGATACGACGCACTATTGTTACCGAGGACGTGATGAATGGAATTCTCGACGAGGAGGAAGGTGGGTGGGGGGACTTGCAGATCAGTACAGTATGTGGGGATGAGGTTTCTGCTTTCAATTCTTTGATCAATCAATTCAGAGCGAAAGGGGTACCGCAGTCCCACCCCTCCCAGTCCCTGCACTGCATGTCCTTTCTCTGGTACAGGGGACATGAGCGTCGCCCCCTGGAGGGCTGGACCATGCATGATGTGAAACAGTGACACCTTGAACTATCTCCTGAAGGTGTAGTGCCAGTGGCGCACTGGCACTCACCGAAGGACCCTTGTCCGAGTCCGCATCATATCATATCAGTAACGCCGGTATTCAGAGGAGATATTAGAGTTTTTCCTCGGGTATCTAGATTCCAGATAATCGGTTTGGCCCGTCTATCGCCGCGCCGCGCTCAAAATTTTCGAAATCTGAGTTTTCGCGGTGGCTCTGCTTGTTTGTTCAATTTGTCCTGACGTCCTGACCATCCCGTTTTCGGAATGTTGGCAAGACCCATCCACGTGTACTGTAGTACTTGTTTTCCACAGCCTCAACAATATACAGGTCTCGCCCTCCCGGATCAGAGTCATTCATAGAAAACGCTGAAAGTTCGGCGTAACCACTTCCATTTTACCCAAAGCGAGCACGACTGGCGTTACTCTGCACCGGTACAGGTTCTCCAATTAATTACCGGTTTACTTCGGGGGTGGTCCCCCTTGGATCATATCTCCCGGAATCCGTGGAGATTATACATATACGAAACGATATGACGGATAAAGTAAAATTGGACTAACATGTCTTAAGCGTCTATATACTGTACTATATGCCCCCCCCCTAAAATACACGCCGACAAAGTAGTGCAAACACGAGTACGAGCAGAACACAGATCGCCGTGTCCAGCAGCATCGGCGGGCGCACACTCGTAGGTGTGTGTGAAGGATGGAAAGCGGAAGCTGTGCCAGCTTGGTGAGCACCACGGACACTTGGGGGACTCAGTGAAGGTGCTGAAGCGCTGGAGGGAGACGAAGCAACGGCGACGGGGTCCGTCGCTTGACACCTTTCCAGCTCACTTGTACCATCCGCGCCATCCGGGGCCGCTGCCCGCGTAGGCACAGAAACCTCGCTCTCCGCGGATTGAGCCAGAATTGATTCTGCGGGTGCAGAGACGACCTCCGTCTCGCCGGATGTCGTTACTTCGCCTGTCGAGCCTGATGCGGTGTCGCTCGTCTGCGGAGGATCAGGTAGGCTTTCTAGATTTGACTGGTTGCAGCGCGGGCAAACCCAATCCCTTGATCTTGAGCATTCGCGGGGAAAGATGAGCGATGGCAAAACGAGGCACAATTGTCAGGAAATACATACAACGCGGCGAGACGCTTGCGCTCGCTTGATTGAACCTCGAGCGCGCCGACACCCATCGCGGCTTGTCCTTTCAAAGGGAAGAAACCTTGAAGTCCGATGATGGCTACATAATGACCCGATTGAGCTCTACGGGAAGAGTACTCTGTAACCAAACAGACACGCACCGGTCCGCACGCCCCACGCAGGCTGCCAGAGTTCCTCATGATCTGCCGTGGTTGTAAAGTAAATGGGAATCCTAGTGATTGAATGAAGGCGAGGAAGACCTCACAGTTAGTGAAGCTGATACAGATCTAATCGCAATACCCCACCGCCAAAAGAGAGCGGACTGTATCAGCGATCCAATGGCGGTAGAGAAGACTGTGGGCCGCACTTTGGTGTTCAGTTCAAACCGGCCGTTGGGGGTGAGCAGCATGATGCTTGGTGGGCGGAATGGGTATTCCGCGGGCAGCTGGATGCGGAAGTGATACAGTCCACCCTCAAAATCTGTGCCTGCAGGCCCACGCAGGGTGCAGTGCCATTCCTGCGGGCCACATTTGTGAAGTATGAGCACTGACTGCATGGTAGCAACGGAGGCGATGAGGGAAAACCCACGAATATGTCGTCCTAAATCGAGGGGCGGCGGAAGACAAGAGTGAGCACTGAGGACTCGGACATGCTATGAAGGGGTTCATTGTGCCCGTACAGACCTCCAGGGGTGCGGCAGAATACTCGGTACTGGGATCGTTCGCAAGCTCGCGGGCCTCCTGCATGATGCGCTTGACAGCTGCAAGAGTGTCACAAGGATCAGTATTATGAGTGAGGAGGGTCGATTCGGATACGAATCTCACCAGAGTTGTTCTTGTTGAGCATGCGAGGGACGGCCATGTTGAGCGAAGAGGGAAGTAGAGATGGTGGGCGAGTTGTGGTGTCGGGGGGGGTGGAAGGATGTTATACTAAGCGCGCGCGCTTTCCCTTTCGATCTGGACCACGTGGCGTAGCTCGTGCTTTTACGCCCAACCACCACCGAAACGCGATCACTGTTCGCTTCAAACGAGCAAGATCGAATTACTGTAGTAAAAAAAAATCGACTTTGGATAGAACGCATAGCAATTTCCAACCCACTATGCAAATCAAGAAACTCAAAGTTCGTCCCCAGAAGAGTGCGTTTCCGTTTCCCTCTCACTGCGCCCTTCCGTCTTTTGTCTTTTTGTCTAATAAGCCACGGAAATCAAACCCGGTCACTTATTATTTTCGTCTTCCGGTGCTGCAGACCCACCGGTCGTGCTCTGCGGCCCCCAGCTCGCATCCATGCTTGGATGTTGGGCAGCCACGAAAGACGTCAGATCCGTTGGAGCCTGTCGCGAGCATGCTGTGGCTCTCTTTGAATGCATGCGTACAGCGGTGCGGACTCCCCGACCTTCTTCGTTTCGCGGCAGGGAACTGACCTTATAACCTCCCGTGTACGACAGCCCATGAAGCGCAAACAACATAGACCATCAATCAACTACCATTTAGCACGGTTAGGGAAGAACCTCAAGGATTAGTGGCTGTTCCATATCTTGGTGGGAGATGGCGGAGCTGCCCTATTTTCGGACTCTCGTCTGACTTCACCGGAACGGAGAACAGTTAGTCTGGCAGGCAGAGAAAGCCAAGCCATCCGCCCGCGCTCCATTTATCCCCTAGGGGGTACTATAAATAATGTAATGCACATCATGGGATGTTAGATATCACGGGTCTAGCGTAGTCCACACTCGCAGCGTGCCCTCATTCTCTTCTAAATCAGACACCAGATCCTTGACTCTACTACCCAGATCCTCGTCCATCACAGCTTCCTCAGCTGGCACATATATCAGCTCACTGGACAGCAACCCCTGTGAAAGCCCGGACTTGGCGATCGCATCCGTTATTTTTCCTAGCGCGTTCGGTGCACACATGATCTGTCGGTAGCCATTCAGATCGGTAAGATGCGCGGCGAACGACGGTCACAAATCCGATATGGCAGTGTGTGTGTACACGCACCTTGACTTCTACGTCCTCACTAACTCCGGGGGCCTGATCAAAATCTTCCGCACCGGCAGGGAGTACTTCGTCAAACAGCCTGTCAACCCCCCCACTCGCTACATCCTGCTCGCTGAGCGCGACACGCACCCGTCCCCTATGTCGGAACATAAACCTAACCGTCGCGAACCGCGCGCTGCCCACCGCCAGATTCCAATACGTCAGGGGCGCGCAAGGACCAAAAGGGAGGGGAGAAGGGGCCGTCGACGCACCTGTGCTCATTCAAGATCTCGCGCATCTGGTGCAGCGTGCGGTTACCGTTGTCCGTCAAGCACTCTCTTCCGCGCATCAGCATATGCACAGGGGAAAGCGAGCGAGTAGAAGGACGGGAGGGAGGAGAGGCCCGTAGCGTAGAAGTACGTACATGATAAGTCCGACCGAGCCGTGCGCGAGCACCTCGTACGTCGCCAGCTGCCCCGCACCATCCTTCCCACCCGCCGCCTACCGCACCAAAACGGAACAAGAACCGCGTGAGACTACGACGGACGCCGCCCATCGCGTACACACACACACCTTCTGCAGCGCACTCTCGATGTTCGTCTTGGGCACGCCGTCCGCGCGCGCCTTTTTAACCGCGTTCAAAAGCGCAACGTTCTTCTCCGGATCAGCCGATCCGCCATCTGCGACGCGTCAGTGGTCGTTAGTGCGTAGTGAGCCGGCCGCAGATACAAGACAGAGGAGGGAGAGAGACTGACGACGCGCCGCGATCATGATGTCCTACGCCACGCGTTAATCTGGGGGATTGTGCCTCAATAAAAAAAAAATGGCACGGATGCTTACGCGGAAAGCTCGCGCATAGACTTGGCCGCGACGCTGGTCATTGATGCCCTTCTTTTGTTGGATCTTTGACCACTGGAAGAGGCCACTCGTAAAGAGGCTTCTGGAAACGGGTGAAGGACGGGGCGCGTACTTTGTTGTGACCCGCATAATCAGGCGCTGTAGCTGAAAGGAAACGACCACGAAATCCTGGGCTAAGTCTCAGGACAACAAGTACGCGTGAGCACAGCGACAGCATCAACCGACCAACCGTCGCTTTCCAGAGAAAAAAAAAAAAGGTTATTTCAATTCCATTTATCACTTGTCAGTTTGGCTATCCGTTAATAGTTACGTAATCGACATATCATCTCGTCCTTATATTCAACTCAAAGTACTTTGCCCAACGTGGACCTCTTCACCCTTAGCTACCGACGGCGAGGCAGACGACTGTGGCGAGAGCTTCAAGAGTCCCGCCTCTGCTGCCGCCACAGCTTCGGCTAAATCGAGGTGGAAGTATGGCGTGTCCACCTGTACCGCGGATGCCTCTCCGCGACGAATCGTACCATATGAAGGGTCAAGAAGTGGAACCCCTTTCGCCTCGCCCCCCTCTATGTCTGCCGGAGAAGGGCCAATTCCTGGAGCACCGTATGGCACGACTGTGGCAACATCATGAGGCCGAGGCGATTCAAGTTGTGAATTGCAATCATATCCGAAACCACCAGCGATGAGTGAACGGCGTATCCATGGCGAGAGGATTGACGCAAAGTGGAATTCTACCGGGCCATCGGCCCAACGTTCTATCTCTTTGCGAGTGTCCACCAGCGTTTGCACTGACGTCACATCCACCTGGGCGCTGCACCAACGCATTCATAACTTGACTAAACACCCAGACAAAACGGACTTACACCGTGGAAAAGTCTAGGACGACGGCGTGTAGAACCGGCCTGGCTTGGTTTTCTTCCCACTCGGAGGCAACACCGTGACGCGGGCCGGCCTCGTTCCAAGGTCGCTCAGAGAGCGGAATCAAGCGCACGTCCTGTCCACGGCGCGTATTTGCCTTGACATAATCCACAATCTCGCTGTTAAGCACGCTACAGCTCGGATAGAGGAGCGTCTCCTCAAAGCGGTAGATGAGAATGCCGGGCTTAGGGGGATTAACGCGAATCTGCGGGTTGATAACGTGGTTGTGAGAGAGGGGGACGAAGACGTCGCGGGCATTGGTTGTCCTGCTACTCGAGTGTACCCGTGCACGTCCGAGGAAGTGGCCACGCGGATGTGCAAGCCTGAAGATGAGAAGGGCCGCTGACGTCGAGAGTGAAACGTAGATGCCATTTTCGATGGTCGAGAAAATGGTTACAAGGACTGCGGCAGTCCAGATGAAGAACTCGAACGGGGAAACGGTCCAGAACTTGTACAATATTGGGGGCTTGGTGACGAGATCAGCGACGGCGTGGATAATGACAGCGGAGAGTCCGGCAGTGGGAATCCAATAGAAGGCGGGAGTAAGACCATACAACGCGACAATGACGATAATACCGGTGAGAACACCCGCGAGCGGAGTGCGCACGCCAGACTTGGATTTGAGAGCAGAACGTGAGAAAGAGCCAGTAGCGGGGTAAGCACCGAAGACAGTCCCGACGGTGTTGGTGACGCCGATCGCAACGAGTTCTTGGTTAGGGTCGATTTTGTAGTTATTGATACGCCCGAACGCTGCGCGAGCATCAGCTACGGACAACAAACTGTTTTCTTTGATTGACTTACACTTGGCAATAGCGATGTGCTCAAGCAACAAGATGATTGTAGCTACAGGGAGTTTGGGTGCGAGTGCCGTAATGAGGCGATGGTCGATTGTGGGAGTGCCGACGTGTTTGAGACCTCGGGGAACGGTCTGGAGGATCTTGATGGGATAGGAACCATTTTTACTCTTACGATGGCGGGTGTATAGCCAAGAAGCAAAGGTAAGGACTACAACCACGAATGCATTTCGGAATGCTGAGACGAAGAAAAATATGCGGGCTGCGCGGTAACGGTGAGGCAAGGTTGTGGTGACACATGACAGAACAGACCTCGGTGCGGGTAACGGCGCGACAGGTAATCACATGTCATGCGAATTGCATACAACGAAAAGAGACCAACAAGACCGAAGGCGGCGTCCTTGTGTGTCCGACCGAGGTGCTTGAGGGTATTTATAACGACATGGTACGTGGCGGCGCGAGTACTGTTCCGCGAGACATCAACGACACGTTTTGAAAGTCAGGTAAGAGAAACAGACTCGAAGCCGGTGATGCCCATAAGCCCAGGGATTTGACTCACGACGATATTGATTGCAGAGCCTGTCATGAAGCCTGCGACAGCTGGTAAAGGGATGAGCTCCACTATCCAACCAAGGCGCAGCAGTCCGATGCCCAGGGAGGTGAAGCCGCAAACGAACGCTAGATCCACGGCAATCTCTGGACCAGACCATTCTTTAGGGTGCTTGTTATTGATGTATTTGATGATTTGAGAAACTTGGAGAGACATGACTGCGACGGGGCCAATAGAAATATCCTTGGACGTGGCGAACAACTGAAGAAGAGGTGGATTGAGTGTGAAATGAGGAGATTTGATAAATAGACGACGCACGCAATATGTCATCGTGCCAACGAAGGCCGAATAAAGACCGTATTGAGGCGGTAAGGTTGCAATCTAGCGCAGATGTCACAACAGTTACGAAAAACCAAGTGGATCGTAGCGTTTACCGTGGCATAGGACATGCTTTGAGGGACCAAGACCATGCCGACAGTAAGACCAGCGATGACGTCGCCAGTTAGCCACCCCACATCTACCGGAGTATGATGGATGAGCGAGGATCCTTCCAAGGGACGAGGGAAGCGAGCTTACTGTAGCGAGTGATCCAGCCAAGAATTGGGAAGAGTCGGAAGAGGTAGTTTGTAGCCTATCGTGAACAGATAAGGAAAGGATCGTCGTGGTGGACAATCAATTAACATACAAAGCCTTTGGGATCCCTAGTGAGATTGCGAACCCAATCTCTAGAGGAGATAACGGGAGGCTGTTCCTCCGGATAGGCTACGATTTTCTTTGCCAAATGCTTCGCCCGTTCAGACGCCATGGTGGAAGGGCGGTGGGTTGTAAAAATGAGAGACCGGAATATAAAGGGCCATCAAACGTGCACATTTAGCCCCCAAACTCGGAATGATCGGCATGTCGTGCTCTGAATGCGCGATTTACTACTAGTAGTACTAGTTGACATTAGTCCCTGCAACTGCAACCACCTGACATGAACATACCGTATCCATTCCAGTAATGATCCCTGATAGCGAGTGAAACTCCCACAGTCCAGGTCCCACACCTAACCGTAGGTACAATAGCTACAGTAGTACCTAGGGAACAAATGTTGCCAGATAGAGTTGAGGCACGAGCACGCAATCGCGAACCAAGTTGACGCGTTGGTGGCGCACATCGCGGACTTCCATTGCGTCATCCGGCTTACTGGCCACTTTCGACTCTCCCTTGCCAGTGGTAATGGTAGGTACCCCCTTTCTTTCGTAGTAAAAAAAAAAACTACGGAGCATTTTTTTTCCGCGAAAACCTTCCAGATACCCTCACAGTACGTGACTTGACGTGCTTCCAAGAAAAGATGACATCTTAGTATCCGTCTCTAGCCTCAGGCGTCTATCACTCATCTGAGCTCGAAATACGCCCCTTCGTGACTACCATATCATTTGAAGGGCGTGACACAACATGAGGAATGGCATGCCATCACTTAGCCACCAGAACTCCGAAAAATATGGGAATCCCGAGATTCACGAAGGTATCGATGTAAGTTAGGTACGACCAACGGAAGGCACCATGTTCCAGACATTAATATCCGGGGATACGAAGGTGACCCTCTCTGGGGTTTCTCCAGAAGTGTCTAGCAACACGTTAATTTCCCCTCCCACCCGCTTCCAGGGCGCTAGACGTGCCACCCCCTGGCAGCGGGTTATCTGCTCCACTCCGCAGACCTACTTGATCACCATTGAAATTAGTCATTGGTACCTGATAACTTTACACAGAGCCAATAGCGGATCTCGGGAGGAGGAAGCGCAACATCTTGCTCCGGAAAGGTGCATTCGGGAAACCACCGAACTTTTCTTTTCCGGCCAAAGGTTTGCTAACCTTTGTGCCCAAAGTCGATGGATGAACGTTGGTATATACGAGTTGAGATTGATACTCATGGCAAAGACTGAGATCAATAGTATGTGCGACGTCGTACGCCACAGGTGCATGATACACGCAAGTTGCCAGTGCGGCCACTGACACGAGGTGGGACCTAGGGATGTGATCTGTCAAAAGTTGTGGTGGTGCCAGTGACCTGGAACCCATTGTTGAATCGTAGAAAAGGTGATGTCTGTGGTGTATAGTACATCCAACAAGGCATGGTCTGTCACCTAGTGACTTTAAACCGATTTGCTGTATGGCACGGTATGGGTGGATCTCCGAGTCGACTGCTTTAAATCGTTAATAGTGATCGGGTAGTATACCCATTAAACATTTATGGTCATGACAAGCAACAGCAACATTTAAAGTTGACTTGAAAATGCAAATGTCGCGATCATGGAGGGTCCACCACTGAAGGCTGGCCACGTGTTTAGCTGGACGCGTGGCAGTTTCTTTCTTTCTCCCCGTGATCACCGCCATCTCATCTTCTACTATCCGTCAGCGCGCAGCGCGCCTGCTGCTGTTCCTTCTCTCACGACACCTCCCCTTCTTCGTTTACGACCTTCAAATCCTTTTAAAGATCGCGAGCGCTTATGTCAGTCCCACACAAAGCCGTGCCTCTCGTGGCGCCAGGCCATACGCGCCCCGTCACCCATCTCTCTTTTTCTCCCCTTCTGGAAGACGGCTCGTACCTACTTATATCTAGCTGCAAGGATGGAAACCCGATGTTGCGCGAATGGACGGGCGATTGGATCGGCACGTTTGTCGGACACAAAGGCGCGGTTTGGAGTACCAAGCTCAGTCACGATGCTTCGCGCGCGGCATCCGGCAGCGCGGACTTTACAGCGTGCGTCTGACTTTTGTGCCGCTGCACATGCCGGAGGTGTACGGTGGCACTCACACGCGCGCCCTTACCCACCGCAGTAAGATCTGGGATACGTACAGTGGAAAGTCGCTCCACTCGTTCCCGCACAATCACATCGTCCGCAGTGTCGCGATTGCCCCAACGGCAATGCGTCTGCTAACCGGCGGACAAGAAAAGAAGGTTCGGATATTCGACCTTGGGAGGCCGGATGCCGAGCCGGATATTCTGTCTGAGGGCAGTGGGTTGTCACACGATGGCACGATCAAAAGCGTCGTGTGGTTCGGCGAGAATACTGGAGTGAGTGCGGGTGAAGATGGGCTTATAAAGTGAGAGTCGCGTCCCCGTCCTTTTTTTTTTTTCCTGTTTGGCTGATGAGCGGATCTCTCTGATAAGGTGGTGGGATCTGCGCTCGCGTAAAGTTACCAAGAAGTTATCGTTGGACAAACCGATTACGTCGATGGAATTGTCTGTGCAGATACAGCGGCTCGTGGTGACGTCTGGCAAGACGGTCGCTTTCATTCCCGCGCAGCCCGCCGAGACTGGCACGCCGACTCATAGCCTGATTCTGTCATATGCACCATCGTCCGCGTCGGTCCACCCGATTTGGCAGGACCGGTTTGTCACCGGCAGCACGTCTGATGAATGGGTGCGCGTCCATGGAATCAATGGTGAGGAGCGGGAAGTGCTCAAAGGTCACCACGGACCGGTACACTGCGTCGAGTACAGCCCAGATGGAGAGGTTTTCGCTAGCGGAAGCGGTGAGTGTAAAGCGCGTTTGTGCGGGCGTTCAATTTCATCTGACGAAATCCGTCTTATTTCCCTCGCCTCGTTTTGACCCAACTAGAGGATGGTATGTGATTTCCACGTTGATTCGATCACAGGCGTTTAATCACTCCCCAGGCACTATCCGACTGTGGCAAACTACCCCTGGCAAGGCGTACGGTCTTTGGCAAGGAGCTACCAACGGTGGCTAGATGGAACAAAATAGTTCATATTGGTCAATTGATTAGTACCGCGACACATCGTTTTATCTCTGTTTCTGTACCATACTGGTCTCCATTTAGCTTGTCAGGCAACAACTCCGAGAGTGGGACTGCCCATGCAAGCGACCTTGATCTTCCCATTGGAAGGTGACATACTGGAATGTCCGGTCGTTTTACAACTTTCAGTAATGGCATTTGTTGGTCCGACCAGACGACTGTTCTGGCCAAAACACGCGTAACTGTTCTCGCTGCATGTGTGAATATCGTTGTGAGTTGCTCTTGAGTTATGTGGCGCTTGGGTTCATCCAGCTTCGTGAGGATGGTCGGGAGCGATCGAGGACTGCTCTGGCTCTGGCCTCGCACTGGCAGCTGAACGTTCCTGGTTGGCTCGGTCCTCCACCAAGCCGATCGTAAATCGGGTTACGTAATCAGCTTAACACAATGGGATTAAGGGGAAAAGGGAAACGTGTTCCGGAGCGGTGCTTTTGGGTCTTACTCTTCATCCACCATCAGCGACAATGTCCCCGACGACGACGGCAACTTTGACTCCTCCATCCCCAAGCTCCACTTTGCACCCCCTTCCGCAACCGCCCTCACCTACCTTAAATCTCCCAACGCACACTTATCATTCCTCCTTGTTGCCCCGGTCCATCCCGACGCCGGCCCTGCTCGACTCTGTCGCGGGTGGCGCACACTACTCCGGTGTCGAATCGCTCCATGAACGACGACGTTCGATTCGCGGACAATCGCAGGCGCAGCGTGGTGAGCCGAACAGTCCGCGCCGCCAGAGCATCGCACCCGCAGGGCCGAATTTATCACACCTCCCTATCATGGACGATCTCAAAGATGTGGACGGTTCTTCTCTCGGGTCGCTATCCTGTGTTTATTTATTTTCTGGCAATGGTGTAGATGTATGAAGGCTACGCGACCAAGCAGATGTTACAGAAGCGATTTCGAAGAGATGCAGAATACGAGGTGTGCAGCGCCTCGGATTAGTCGTGTTTCAAAGAGACCCGTTTCTGACTCGAGCGTCCGCAGGACCCTTACACGAGGTGTAAAGGTTTGCATGAGATTGCGCCACAGGTGAATTGCTTTCCCCTCTTTGCCCCACCGGTGCACTCTGTTTATTCTAATTGCAGTGGTATGCTCTGGTACGCGCGCATGACCCCATGACAGCTTGCTATGCTCGGAATTGATGATTCCGATTTCGCAGCCGCGAATGTACTCTCACTCGGCAGTCACCGGTCGACGCGTCCTTTCGTCGACGGAACACCCAAATCGATTGATCATGTGGCAAAAGCACGAATATGTCGTTCGCGTCACAGGATCAAAGAAGGTTCGCCATTCCCGCTACTCGCGGGTTCTCGGAGGCGCTGACCTGCTGCTATGCACCCCATTCTTTGGTCAATTAGGTCGTCGAGTCAATCCTGGTCATCGATTTTGACGAGGAAGGCAAGATTACGCGAATGATCGACCAACGTCGTGGCTTGGAGCCGCCGACGCGCTGGGGCGCGCAGCAGCTCCGCAGGCTGAATGGTCGCGTCGTGCCGTGGGTTCCCTGGTTGAGCAGTTCCCCAAAACCCAGGCCGAATCATTACTAGTATAATTTGACTCGATATGGTGCGCTGTGCACCCATGGAGGGTGCTGTTATGGTTTTTCCTGTGCACTGTGAATCATCTACTGCTGTGGTCATAATGCCGTATGCTTCATCTAAGTTTTGTTGTAGTACCTACTCCTGTAGGCCGATGCTGGGTGTATGTAGTTTACTGTATTGTTACTCCTATTACTCTTGTTGCCAAGTGTGACGTCAATTGTAGAGTAAATCCAATGACCATGAATTCACAACATGGAACTTCCCAGGTGCCCGCTACTGATAAGAAACCACCGGCTCGCCGCATTCAGTTCGCGGTTTGCGCCTTGCCGCCTATAGGGCAACTCGTGTAGTCCGCGAAACTTCGATACTGAATCGTGTACGTCAATGGCCCACGGGAACGGCCATAGTCCTGAGCAGCTGACCACGGGGTCCCAAATGGAAATCCTGCCAGCCCTCCCCTATACAAAAACAGCACCGACCCAGCCCCTGGCGCAAAGCACCCCCTATAGTCACATCCTAAACACCCTCAATCAGTCCGACAAAAGGAGAAAAACACTGAGACTCCGAGAAGCCCCCAAAAATGCACAAGGCGTTTATAGTACCCCTAAGGAGCAGGTCGGGAGCGATAAGGCAGCACTACAATAGTGCGTGGCGTATCGGTGGTGG
>QLOS01000069.1:0-13877 GCA_003313725.1 Russula sp. MG48 | reverse complement strand
GCTCAGAAATACAGGGGGACTAGCAGTTTGTCTCTGGGGTGTATTCAGACGAGGGACAGGTGTGGATGCATGACGATTTGCTGGATTGAGCGAGCAGACATTACGGTGTTGAGTGAGCCCGCTTGCGGATTTGCAGTATAACCCACACTTAAATGGACAAGGCAAGACAGGGGCATTGTACTTCCTTCCAGGCTGTCCCTGCATTGTGGAATGAGGTATGGGGCCAGAGTCGGACAGCACGTTGCTGGTGTGAGGGGCTGGACGTTTGAGCTGCGCTGCTGGAGCCACAGACGGACAAGTCATGCAGAGCATGGCACGTGGGGGGATCTGCGGGGGGGTGGTGAAGTTGGTCCAGGCGTGCGAAGGATCAATGCACAAAAGATCAACGCACAAAAATTTTCCAAAGTCCCTCCGCCAAACGTTGCACCCTCACATTGCATACCCTCACTATGGCAGACCGTGTTACCCGACCTTCCAATGCCAACGCACATCCAGGTATGGTGGACCACAACCCCACACGTCGCAGCAAAGAGGAGGTTCAAGCTGAGAGGCAAGCTAAAGCCGCAGCAAAGGCACAGGCTATGATGGAGAAAAAGGCGAACATTGATAAGGTCGCTGTGATAGAAAAGGCTGCAAAACAGAAGGCAAAGGACATGGACCGAGAGGCCAATGACCCTGTTGATCCAGTTACGCAGGCCAGAGCCAGGAAGACTAGAAAACGACCTGACAGCGAAGATGAAGGTACCGTGACAGTATTCATTTGAGAGATCACATGTCCATCAGTCACTTACACTGCTGCGTTACGCATCATGCCCGGCACCCTAGGTCCTGCCAAGACACCAGCCAAAAAAAGAAAAACAAGTGATGAGATCGTCAAAAGTCCCCCAAGTGGAAGCGAGTATGAAGGAGAGGACCAGCCTGACTCGGAGGAGTCACAGGAAGAAACCCAGAGCGAGGGAGAACTTGAGGACGATGAGCCGGATACAAGAATCAAGATCAAGAAAGGTGGTAAGAAACAAAAGAAGGGCCGCATTGCTCGGGATCAAATCAATGCAGCAGTAGCGGCAATATCTGATGATCCAAGCCTGAGTCCATTTGTAGGCGCAAAGCGAGCCACTGTGACGGGATCAAAGTTTAATCAAACTTCAGGGTAAGACTTCCCAATGTAGTCTTTCTCCGAGTCTGTCCTCACATTTCCCCTAAACTCAGTCCCGCATCAAAACGTCTTAAATCATCTCAACCACCATCTGGAGTCGTATCTAACTGGCAGAAAGTACAACATATCCAGCCTACCATCATTCCTGGAAATCGCTCTGGCTTCACCTCTGAGATCGACAGCAACACTTGCCATAGCCGAGGTAGCCAACTTGATCAGCCTTCATCTCGTGCAACTAGTGGCGAACCTGTGGCCGATGCTGTGTCTTATAGGTATGGCGGGTTCATGCCTGATGATGAGGGGCTAGAGAGGCATGATATTAAGGGTATTGAGCCGGAGAAGAAGTCTGCATCGATGTACAAGGCACGTCGTGGTTACTAATCTCTGTCCATCATCACTACAAGCCTCACGTCCTGTTCCTCTAGTCTATCACCAGGGTCATGGAGATTCACTCGACACCATCATCACGCATCGATCGTCTCACCACGAATAAATCCCACAAGAAGAAAGAGCTTTCGTATGACAGCCTCCCCCAGGGTACCAAGTTTCGTTTCAAGAGCAAACTCATTCCCCTCGCTTTAGACACTACTGGTGCGTTGAAGCCATGGAATACCCCAAATGACGATACCATCATTGAAGTCTGGAACCTTGTCTTTGGTGTTGATTACCCAATCGACGAGGGTGATACTGAGTGCTACAACTTTATTGTTGCCAAGACCCTCGTGAGCACTCTATTCTTTATCAACATTTTTACTCAGTGACATCATCCTGGGGCCTCCAGATTAGACGTGCGATATCGAGTTGGCTTCACAAGTTTGCTGATGCTGCCGAAAAAGCGCTTGCTGCTGAATTCACTCGGCAAAGTTTACAAACACAAGAAGAAAGGGCTGCCTTTGTTCAGAGACTTCTTGGCGATGCCAATGACATGTCAGATAAGAAGCGTCCCTTCATCTGGGAGTCAACTTATGATGACCCCTCTGCCCGGCAAGAGGTAACGTTTAGGTTTTGTGGCAGACTGTCATTCTCATGGCATTCTTTCCAGGGGATTTTCCAAGGCCGACTCATTGTGCGAACATTCTTTGAGCATATACAGATCATGAACGCTATCAATACTGAGGATTGGGTGCAAGAGAAGCCTGTCAGTGCTCTTATATACTCCATTCAGGCGGTTGGTCTTTGTTTCGTTTGCAGCTCCTGTCCTAATTTTCTGTCAGGTGCATCACGCCCTCCTGTACTCTGTGACTGGGACTCTCAAGCCACCTATGGATAAGAAAAATGCTGAGTTCTCAAAGACCAATTGGGGTGATTATATGCTTGTCACCCTGCGCGGTGAAAAGGTTGTCAAGTGCGCGTCCATCTTCCTCAACAAAATCTCGACTCTCAAGGATCAACAATGGGACGACATCTTTGACAAGGCGCTGGCATTTCGTTCAATTCTTGGGAAGCAGCGGGCGACAGCGAGGGAAGTTGAGATGAAAGAGCTGATAGGGGAGGTGGATTCCGAATCAGATGATGCTAACTTGCTTGACCCACGCTACGATGTCATTCCCCAGGCCATTGAGGATGGGAAGTAGGTACCATAGTAGTCTCATCATGTAACCCTCTTGATCTGCGTCCATTCGGGCGTGCAAAATCAACTACTTTTTCTGGCTTTATACAAGAGCTTATAGGTCTTTAAAACCATCTTTATGGGTGGTCTTTACTGGCTTGATGAAGTACCACTAGCTTTGACAAGTCGAAAAGCACTTTCTAAAGAAAACAGACCCAGCATAGAAAAGTCATGGGGTCTTTACGGCTTTTTTAGCTTTTTCAACTTTTTTAACTTTCTCAAGTCCCCGAAGCTGTCTGTAAAGCCCTTGCAGTTTTCCTGATGTGTCTACATTAGCAATACTCTAGTTACCAAATAGCTACCAAATACATGTGATGGTTGGGATCTCCGACGAGATTAATGCGTGATTGATATCGATTAATGCCTGGATTTCCATTAACACCAAATTATTTCCATTAACACCAAATTATTGTTTAAATTTAGCTTAGCCTATGGGGGGGTAAGCTCATTTAAATGATCAAGTTAATCAAATTAATCCGAATCATCTCGGCTAAATTAATCATATTATCTGCTCGCTAACCACGATTAACAAAGTAAGTTTTTCCCGATGCCGAACGTTTGAAATGAACGAGTCGACCGCGGTAGATACACAGACAAAGAGACATTGCCGTCCCATGGGTCATGGTCAGGCCCCATCATTACCCGCTATAGGATAGGGCTGCTAGGGCCGAGGATGATCATCATGGTGGTGGTCGAGGCGAATGAATTGCACTGCAGCACATGATCGGGGGGCACGTATTGCAACGAGGGGCGATGTGTTCCCTCATCTGCCAGTTCGCCTTCCCTCTAGTTCCACTCTGAACTCAATCTAATTGGGATGAATACTTTCGGTTCCTTTTCCCGGCAGTTCGGGGATGGCACAAACACCGATACAGTAAGGTGAAAAAGGGACCTTCGAGCCTGCGAGCTGTCTCGATCGAGAGCGCCTCAGCACGTGTCCACCCAAAGCCAGATGGTGTTTCGATTGTTCTTCGTTCGCAGATCCTCGTGACTTGGCTTTGTTCTCGTTATGGATCTTAGACACGTAGAAGAGCACGACCCGCGGTTCTCTATCAAGATTTAATCTCTCTTTTTCGGTAATCCTCTCACTGCCACGGTTAAAAGGAGGTTGATCATCTCCCGGCTCGGCGTGGCATGGATGCAACGCAAACGTGAGCGTTTGCGCGCATCACCAGGCTTTGCACCAGTACATGTAAAGAAGAGGCGCCGATGCATCATCCCGGACCACGTCTCAGATTTTGTCGTAGAGCCAAACGAATGGCTAATGCGCAACTAGCTTACAGTACTATGCCTGTTTGAGAAAGAGAGGTGCTGCAGTCTCAGCAAGCAGCAAGGTGGTGTTAGGTTTCTTTCCTCTGAGGAGACCCTAGTCTCTACTCGAACTCGAACAACCTCATACGGTCATTACTGGCGATCTCCCTCCCGTGCAAATGCGGAGTGCTTTTCGGCTTTTTTAAGGATTAGATTCGTTCTTAGGCTCTTCTTGCTACACACTTCTGAGGATGAGTCAATGCCAGACAAATGCAGTAGGTGGATAAGAATTTTATCAGGGGCGCTCGGCGCGCAGCCAATTTATTTAGCGGTTCTTCAATTCATGAATCCTGACGTTGTACCGAGCAGCAACGTCAGTTGAAGTTGACAAATTGCGAGTTTGCAACTGAAAATTTCTAAATATAGGGATTTTTCGGAACTAACTGCTGCAGCCGAGCGGGCCCTTATATACAGTAGGGATGTTTCGACCAGGAAAGAGATCCCAATTGGGCTATCATTCAGAAAACAGTCATTTTGTGAGAGATCATGTTGTACCCATTTCACTCTAAGACATGCCCTCTCCCCCGGATTCCCGCGTGATGCATTGTACCATGATGGGGGTCGTCGTCGTGAGGGATACATAGACACAGGACCGTGAGAAATACGAAATCTCCAGCGAATAACAGCCCCATCCGCGTGGGGACGACCACCTCCTCGAGCGCACGCGAGTCCGCGGAACCCTCCATCGCACCACACTCGCACTGCCACACATTCCTGCAGCGGGGCCAATCTGATCATTCTGATCCTAGCTCGCTTGGTATTCCGCGCGCTGGGCGACGGGTGCGGACATCTTGCGTGGGTCGCTGTGCCCCGAGAAGAGTATAAACGCCATACGCGCAGGGAGCCCGGCGTGCAGCGTTGTGAGGTGGTCATTTAACTTCGCGACAGTGGAGAACAGGACCTTGTCGTTGGGTGCCGGCTGCGGCTGTGGGTAATCGGTATGGGTTCGGTTTCTCTGCGGCGCCACTTGAGTTTTCTGGACTTCCTGTACCAAGGCCATCCACTCTCGCCTTGGGCCATCAAGCACCTCTGTGTCGTTCGTACACCGGACCGTCGTGGTGGGCGCCGAAGCCAACGTACCGTGTCATGCGCTGGGGTTACCGTGGTCGACGATCACCGTGCGGGCACCTTCGCCATTCGGACTGTGACGGCGCGGATGGGAGCGTGCGATCCGAGCAAGGATCGGCTCGTAATCTAACCTAAACTCACTATACCCCAGACCTATGCCGTGACATCTTCCTTGTCAGACGGTCATCAAGACGAAGAGGAGGGTGGGCGAGAGTCTTACCGTTTTTAATCTTCGCTTTAAGTAAATCGATGCACGGGCGCGCATCCTCCTCAGGGTCGTGCCTGCCGAGCCCACGTCCTCCATCGTGCGGCCAAGCCACTTGCGTGTGAGCCACGCTAGCCCTGGCTTGAGCAGCCATTCGCACGGGTAATGAAAGATCAGCGCGGTGTCGATGCTCTGTGAGTGTGCGAGTTGTAGCACGCGTAGGTCTGATTCGAGCGAATGGCCGAGCAGGATAGTCTAAGGTGCTATCATTGTGCGAAAGTATGCTTGTACATCGGCAGGCGTCGTGGTGATAGGCTCCAGCGCGGCAGCTGTTATGCCAGAGAAGCTACGTTTGGGGTTAGGTAGAAGAGAGACATATAATTTGTGAACGAACCGGGTGAGATAGTCTGTGATCGGACTTAGTGGCTTCACAAGCTTGTCGTATACGATGTTGTTTGTTGCAAAGTCGATCACGCAGACTCGGGTCAACGCCTTGCCGTCCTGTGTCAGGCACTTAAGAAAGTTATTGTTGTTAGGATATCAGGGATTATATACGCGATGCGATGTACTCACCATTTCGCGGTCAATCGGGTAGACTGTTTGATCCCCCGACACTACACCGGTCGCCACCTGAGGTGCCTCTATCCACCCATCCGGCTTGAAAACTTCTGCAAGATAGAAAGGAATGGGGCAATCGTTCTCAACCATCTGCTCTAATGTCAGAAGGTATTGTGTCAGGTCTTTGTTCCCCACACGCTCCGCTGCCAGGTGAGGGTCATCAGCAAGTATTGAACTGAATAACAGATACGAACCAGCTATGCGCTCTTGCAGGCGCTTCTTCTCCTCACCCCCGACATGAGCTTGGAAGAATGTGTTGAGCACGGAGCGGATATGATTCGCATCGCCGGGGGGTGGACATGCGTGGGAAAAGGTCCGCGAGATGGAGGGGAAACCCCCGTAGAGTGCTGCGGCCTCTTCTGAGCGTGGGTCGACAGAAGAAGGAAGATCAGGATGTGCGGACGGGCTAGGCGGCGGAGGATCCGGTGGAAGCGGGATGGAGAAAAGGTTTGGATTCTCGGTGGCGGAGGTGCCAGTGGGGAGAGGGGGAAGAGAAAGCGCAGTAGATGTGAGCCCTGGACAAGGAGGGCAACAAGTTTTTGGATGGTCTGCAGATTCTGGGAGCGGAAGGTAGTGCTTGTGAGTTAGGAGGGCTTATCGCTCGCCTGTGCTCTAATTCGGCTCGGTAGTGGGGCATCGGCTATGACATGAAGGACAAGATTACGGATATCCTGGTAATGGTGAGTAGGTAAACGAAGGGAGGACCTGGATGAAAGCGTACGTTGATGCCAATAGGGTCTCTGCGCTTGGTAATCTCAGAAATAGCGTACAAAAATCGTGGAGGGTGTGCCCGAGTGATGTGAGTATGTCTTGATAGTTGAGACAACAGCGGCACGGTGCTGATGTAACTAACATTCGAGGACATCCAGAGTGGCACGGTTGAGAGAGAGATGTTCACACCACGTGGACGTCATGTGCAGTCATGTGCAGCCATGGCCTATGACTTGGACTCGACCACGTGATGTGGAGACTGGCTATATATCGATGCCTTGCCGTACTCACCTACGGGTGCCAACTCTAGCATACGAGCAAACAGGCAACCCTAGTCAAAAAGCTACAAACAGTCCAAAACGAGGCGGTGAAACTAATCTCCGGAGCGTTCCGGACTACGCCTCGGGAATTCCTACGTCAACTACTCACCATCTTCCCTATGGACCTACGACTAACGATGCTAACCCAGAATACCACACTGTGCCTCTAAAGGCTCTCAAATGATAGCCAACTCCTCAAGCGCTTTGGAGGAGAGTGGCACACAGCAACCACGGGAGACCTCCCGCTCCCTACTCCAAACAACGCTAGGGCGAAATCGACACTACACTTTCTAGCCGCCTGAGTGCCAGCCAGAGGCCCACGCATAGACCCCTTCCCGGACATAGACACAGGAGCGCCGACCTGGAAACGGACGTGTCAAAGTGGTCTCGAAGCAAGCGAATGGTGACTATCACGGTATCACTAACGCCTACGCCGATTCGTGCAAAGGGTCATCAGTCAACACCTTCTGTGAAGGTGTGCTATCTAACAGATACCGCGCTGATGGGAAACAAGTAGGGGTGACATCAGTAGCACCTTACCACAAAGGAAAAGAATGGCACCACGCCGAGAAGTTCCTTGGTGAGACTAACCGAGTCGAACGCATCGCACCGCGCTCTCATCCCGGGAATCGATACGCTCACTGCATTCCTCTCCACACAGCCCCCCCCCCCCACACACACACACACCAAAACAAGCTGCATTATCTTCTCATCCTCCTCCGCCGCGCTGCCCGGAGCGCTAGACCCACCACCACACGGAGAACAGGAAATCACCCTCCAATTCTTGAAGAAACTTAGGGGAGATCCTTCACAAATACCCGAACATCGACATCCGCCTGGTCTGGCTCCCCAAATCGGCCCCAAAAGAGCCAAACAGCCCACACTCGAGGCAATACGCGTAGCGGACCTCACTGAAATAGAGGAGCCACACACCATCAAAGACCAGAAGAGAAAGACCAAACAAGCCGCAGTAGCCGCGTAGGCCGAATGCCGGCATCAATCGCCACGCACGTCCCTAGCATACCGAGCTGCGCTCACAAAGCTCCCAGACGGGAGGCCCCATCCCACGTTTCTCACACTTGCACCAACACGCCCCCAGAAGGCGATGCCCGAGAGAGGCGCGCCCGCACAACCAAACCACGACAGCGCACAGGCTGGCCCAGCGAAGTTTTCCCAGCCTACACATCCAACATTTTTACCGCATCATCACAGGTCATGCCTTCATAAGGGCATACACCCAACGATTCTTTCCCGTCACACACCAGACCAAGTCGCTTGCCCGTGCGGCGAGCCGACCCAAACCATGGAGCACCTTCTCCGTGCCCTCTGTACGACACCCCGCGCCGAAGATACTTCACGGCCAGCAGCCGCCCTCGCGACCTTGACGAGTTATTCACCCACCCGAGGCGCACTGCGGAAGTGCTACGCTTTTTGGAGGAACAGGTGCCTGCGCTAGACCGCGGGCAACCTGGAAGACAGAATGAGGGACAATGATGAACACACATCTTAGATATGGTCGATGGTCGTTTACATACACACGACCCACACGCGCACCACACTACACCCTATCGCTGTCTATGACCAGCTCACGCTAGCCCATCGCCCCCACCACTCACGCCTGATCATACAACGTAGATAATACGCGTCCACCTCTGTGCCAGATTGTACGCGCTGCGGAATATATTCCGGAATTAAAAAAAGTTAGAGAGAGGGGTCGCCCCCCCCAAGGAGTCGTCATAGGCTTGAACCCAGGTTATTCAGTACAGGATCCACTATGTGTACTAGTCCGATGACCTCCTTGTCATGTCACCACTGTTCCCCTTGCTCCTTCCGTTTCCCCATTCCAACGTCATGGCCGGTCCCAACCGTATTCATTATAACAGTTTCAACTGCTAGTGTATCTGGATGTCAATGGCGACCGGTTGTGGGACAACATCCAACTGTCCAAGCAGGTCGACCATTCAGCATTCCGCACATCGCAGCAGGCCCATATCGTCTGTGTCCCACTGCACGTTTTCGACTAGACCGCGTGCCGCGCATGCCCTCAGCTCCACGCCTGGTGCCCTCTCTGCATTCGAAATAAATAGGGCAAACGGCGGCTGGCGGTTTGGGCAGAGAGATACTTTCATTTTTATATGGATAGTCTTGCCATTCACCGCCGCCGGAAGGTGCAGAAGATGTCCCTCACGGCGATGGGGATGCCTACCAGGGGATTGCCGATGCGCACGCTCGAGATGTGGGGGTTCGACGCGTTCGGCGTGAAGGCGCAGCGCTTCCCTTTGACCCCATTTGAGAACGAGAAATAGCACGCCTTCCTGGCAAACAGAATGATTTTCCGTCTTCAGGAATCTCCGCACAGAGTAATCGATTGGGCCACACGGCCATCTCTGCACCTTCCTCCCCAAGTTCCAATTGGAACTCAGTCTGATCGAGGTGGTAAGTGCTCTTTCCAGGACAACGAGAACTTTGAACACGCAAAGCGCCCGCTAAAAGAACAGAATGTCTCCTGACACATGTCCAACCGAGATCATCCCACAATTTAGCTTTGGCCCTTCACAGTCCATGAATGCTTATACTGATACTTTGAGCAAGAGGAGACTCATGTGAGGACGAGGTTAGCCCAACACCGACGTGCACTAGGAGAGCCTATTACGTTCAGAGACGCGACCTTTCGCTTTAATATGTTGCCAATGTTCCGAGAGGCAGAATAGATCCATTTACCGTAAAAGGATAAACCAACACAGTACCACGAGAAAGGCAAAATTTACGTTTTGACATTGACAACCAACAACTCAACCCGCATGTGGACAACCGCCTCCAAACACGCACTCACCCACGGATACTCCACAACACCAGACTCGCATTGCCACCCGTTCGCCCAGCAGAGCCGCTCTAATTTGGGTTTACTTGGTGCTCCACCTAACGAGAGGCGGCAGACATTGTGCGTGGGTCAATGGACCCGAAGAGGATAGATACTATACACGCAGGGGAACGCACGTGCAGTGCCGTGAGGTGGTCATTTAGATTCGTCAGAGGACAGCAGAACGTTGTTGTCGGGCGCCGGCGGCAATTGTGGGATACACACGCGGTTCGCTTTCTCTGATGCGTTATTTGGGTTTTCTGTGTATTTTCTGGGCAGTCTGTGCCTGCCTTGTGCGTGACCCCTGACGGCGAATAAGCACTCAAATGTAATAAACGGTGAGTAAGGATACCCACACATCCGCCAACCTCATCAGTCGCGCAAATACGAACTGGTGCGCGTCCAGCATGCCAAGTATGACACCAAGGATCTCCGGGTCTTTTGTATATGCGACGGTCGTAGCTGGGGCTGTAGTCGACGTACTGTGCCATGGGACGAGGTTACCGGTCAACGGTTGCCGTACGCGTCCCTACACAATTCGGACTGTGATGAATGGCGCGAATGCGAGCGTGGGACGAGAGGCAGGGTTTGGTTCGTGACCTGTCCTGAACTTGCCATGCTCTGGCCCTACAATACAAGGTAATCAAACTGCCAGCTAGCTACTACGGAAAGGATACGTACGGCTCCTTATCTTTGTTTTCAGCAAGTCGACGCACACACGCGCGTCCCTCCTCAGGGTCGTGCCTGCCGGGCTTGCAATCCCGTATCGTGCGGCCCAGCACTTGCGAGTGAGCCATGATAGCCCCGGCTTGAGCGGGTGTACGAGCGGGTGGTGAAGAATCAACATGGTGTCAATGTTGTATGTGCGCGAGCTGTAGTGCGAACAGGATCGTCAGTGGTGTTATAATTGTGTGGAACTGCGCTTGTACGTTGACAAGTTTTGTGGTATCAGGCTCCACTCAGTGACTTGACAGGCTGGTCATATACCGGGTTGTTTATTGCAAAGTCGATGACGCGGGTCAGTGCCTTGCCAAATTGTGTCAGGCACTGATGAAAAACTATCTTTATTAGCATCAAGGACTACGTACGCAATGCGATATACTCACCATTTCGCACACTTCCTTTTTCGTCAACCACCATCTGCCAAGGGAATAACGCCTGGAATACCTCGCGACTCCCTAGTTGATAGTAGTTACAACTATCGTCGTCCAAAAATAACATGTCCATTCCTGACACCCAAATGGGGCCCCCTGACCCCGGCAAACCATGCCCACCCCCAACCGGAAATAGTGCTGTGCCCGGCCCGGCCTCAGGCCGTGAGCCAGGCCGAGCCAGTCCCAAATATGCCGGGCCGAGCCATGCCAAAGTGACGGCTCAGTCAAAGCTTCGGCCCGGCTAAAGGGGGAGCAAAGCCGGAGCCAGTGGCTGAGGCCGTGGCCTTTTGGTGGGTAATAGTATGACCCAGTATAGAATGATCTGTCATCTTGTAGTCTTGTCAACATGGATCACCTTTCTGCTTCGACAGTATTTCATGATGTGTCGATGTGCAGCACTCCCTTGGCACAATGTGGTTCATCACCAGCTCAAGACGCAAGTTGTTCCCCTTCATCAAGGCCTGTGTCGTCATCGAAACTGGTATGACTCCATATGAGAGGGACAACTCCGCTCCAGCTCAGCCTCCAGGGAGCAACACATTTCAAAACTTGTATTTGAGAACCTCAGGAAGGAGGTCGCATAGGTCATGATGCCAGACATGGTGCTTCAATGAGGTGCGTCCTTCTCACTATTTCTCATCCGCACGCTTCCAGACAATTCGCCCACTCTATGCCCATTCTCCTTGACAGTATCCCAAAACCATGGCTCTCACTGCAAAGTGCCAACACTGCCAAGGCCGCTCCTTGTTTGACGGTTGGCTCGCTGCATCCTCACTGGCACCAGGGCTCAACTTTGACCCTGGGCACGCACAGGGCAGCTCACACTTGCTGCAAGGCTGCTTTTCGAATCAGACCTCAATCAACAGTTGGCCCACCGCATCCTCACCAGGGCTCAAC
Organism: Russula sp. MG48; assembly: GCA_003313725.1. NCBI lineage: Eukaryota > Fungi > Basidiomycota > Agaricomycetes > Russulales > Russulaceae > Russula > Russula sp. MG48. Next base: position 1,968 of record QLOS01000069.1, on the reverse strand, counting down.
TAAGTCAATCTTGAGCACACATGGTGAAGCTCACACATACCACTATTCAACATGTTTGAGGACCCGCTAAATGGCCCCATGTGCACTTGGCTTGTGAAGTCTGCATGAGGAGGACAGAGAGGACAACGAACTGGAGGCAGCAACGGAGCAGAGTCAGTGGACATGGCTGCGGCCACTGTGTGCGGAGGAGCGGCGCTTGCGCAGTTGGGGATGCCACGTCAGTGGTGTCACCCCAGATTGTTCAACATAACAAAGGCGAAGTCAGTTTCAATGTACCTCTGTAGCTGTCCCACATTTGGGTCATTCTGGCTAACAATATTAATCCCTGTTTATTTCTTTTCCTTTCTGAATCACCTGGAGAACAATAGGCACAGTGAGATGCCAGAAGCAAGTATCGTTGCGACGTTGCCCCACCAAGGCTTACGATCTGCGCTCTATGCTCCCCAGCAGAATGGGACCAATTCTCAAGAAGATCATTGATCCCCCAGCAGTTCCCCCGCTGCCCTGCGTGTATATGAGTCACTGTGCATCTTGTCTTTCCCCCCTCATCTCACATAGGATACTGTCCTGTCAACCTTTCCCTGCTCTAGGCTGCTCAAAATGTCTACTCTCACAACCGTCAAACTACTAGTCAAGGAGATTGGCATTCTCTCGAACTCCCTGTCAGATGCTGTGCCGAAGGGATCCAAGGACGACAAAATCTGGTCTGTCATGAACACTGAGGAACGTGATACCCCACATGAGACCTTCAACTGACGATTCGATGCGTTGTTCGCAGAGGATTGTCGTGATTCTGATGGCTGCCTGCACCATGTCTGCCAGGGCAAACTCGGCATGGGCCTCATAGTGTCATACCTTTTGAAAATCAACTGGACTGACTTCCCATTGGATCTTGTGGAGCTCAAACTGCAACGTCTTATCACAGAGCTGAAACATCTCCAGTACGCATTGAATTTCGTCATTTGCCATCCATATCCATATTGATAATTATTAGGCAAGCGGACGTTTCCTGACCAGTGCGCTCCCTCAACCCTTCTGCGAAGCTCAAGGACGCAGCCAACGCTTCTACACCTGAACTCTCCTTCCAACGCAAAGCTGTCCAAGACTTCCACTCTCGCCAAGCACAGGTTTCACAGCCAGCTGAAAATGATCATCCTCCTCCTTTATCAACACCTGATTCTCACCGCATTTCACCCCTGACACCCCCGTTGGCTGGTACAGCACCAACTCAACAAAACAAGCGTAGAATTGCTACTCTCACCGACAAAGACAGTGATGTGGGGGATGATCAACCTGAGCGATGTATGTCTTCTCCAAAGCTTGTTTCCCAACTCACTCTACCATCATTACAGCCAAAAAGAGGCATCAGGTTTCCTACGAAAAACTTGTCATGACCGGTACAAGACGGTACCGGCCGGTACCGTCTTGTACCAGTCATGAAAAGCCAAAAAGTGACAAGTCGAAAAGCCAGGTCTAAATTTTGACAAGTCCTGTGTTTTTGGATTCAACCAGTTGCAGCAAGTTGAAAGTGGGTAAAAGCTCAAATGATGGAAACCCAAAACAAAATGAATTTGAATTTGCCAGATCTAGACAGGTATCCCACACTCTACTCGATGGGATGGTCTACTAGCCACCCAATCTAGATCCCCAATATCTGACAGCCGACCAGTTCCCACAACTAACTAGATTCCCACAGGTGTCTGTTCCCACGTGTGCTGGTCTTTGCATTTACACAATATATAATATTGATATACAGTATTCCTACAAATTGTATTAAAGTAATCTACACAAAATATACTATAATAATTTAAATTACTTCACTACATGCCGACGCGTGCGTTGATATGCATCGGCACGCGGGTGCGTTGCTTGCGGCGCCTGCTCGTCGGGGTGAGGCACCGGCATGTTGACGGCCGGGCACCCGCATCAGCGCGCGGGGTCGTTGCTCGCTGCGCCTGCTCGTCCAGG